>JASVER010000120.1:1294945-1455861 GCA_030449065.1 Oceanodroma leucorhoa
AGTCTTCTGGCCAGGTGCAGAGAGAGGTCTTTGTGCCGTGGAGGCAGGGAGCAGGGCAGGAGAAAAAGGAGCTCCTGCTGGGAGAAAAGTGCTGGAGCCCAGCGCCTGCCGGTCCCTGCTTGGCTGTGCCCTGATTAGCAACTTGTGCCGGAGCCCGTCAGCACAGGAGGCAGGGCCCCTCGGGGAGCGCGGGATGGAGGGCAACCTGGAGACATCTCAGCCCTTGCTCTGCGGAGACTTGCTGCCCGGTTTACCGGTGCCGGCGGGGCACTGGGGCTGCGGTGCTTGCTGCCAGCTCTGCCATGTCTGCCCGCCCGTGCCTTGGCATGACCAGCCTTTCGGGGGTAGCTCTGCTGCCTGAGTTTCTTTAGCCCCTTTTCCTATAATGGAGGCATGAGCACAAGCGAGGCAGGCCTCCCCTTCCCTCTGCCTGTCTGCCTGTGTGGGATGAGAAGCTGGTTTCTTCCCTCAGCTGATGCTCATGATGCTGCCCAGACATTTCTTCTCGTGGTGTTTGRAAGGTGGGACTTGGATTAGACGGAGAGAAAAGAGTGGACAGATTGGGAGTTAAACTGAGCCCTGCCAAACTCATTTCAAGAAGGCCYTTGAGGAGCCATTGGCAATGTCCAGCCTGTCCTAGCCCTTCGGCGTTGGCTGAGGAATGTCCAGGGCTTGCCACTGCAGCAGTAAAACCTCATTTTGGGCTCCCAGTCAGCCCCTCAGAGCACCGAGGCTGGATTTCTCTTCCCGGAGGTCTGGAGGCAGTAAAAGCAACTGCCAGACTACTTCAGAGCTTGTGGCGTCAGCCCGGAGCTCAGATGCACACCAGGAAGCCTGCATCTAGTTTCTCAAAAAAATGCAGTCCCCAGGGAGTGAAATAACCTGTAAAATCATTTTACTCCCATCCACTAGGACTATTTGCTACCATTAGTAGTAAAAATGGTCCTATAGCAACTATAGGCCACCTCCTCCTCCTCACTCGATTTTAGTAATGAAAACACTCCCTTCTCATCCATATCTCTCTGTTCTGAAAAGTTTTAATCAAATAAACCTGGCACAGGTGCTCCTGAAAGGAGGATGTTCTCTGTCAGCCAAAATCTGCGCCTGTTCCATTTTCTTCTGATTTAATTTTCCAGAGATTAAGATCCTGCTCATCTCCATTCTCAGAACTTGGCTGCCTTCGTTTTGTTTGTAGGTTTTACTCTAGTGGGTTTTTCCTTTCTGTCAGTGGCTTTGTTTTGAAAATCCTGCAACCCCAAGGGTATTGATCCCCGGGGACCCAGCCGGCCGTGAAATCGGTAGGGAGCTGTGCCTCCCAGCCCCTGGCACCCTCTCGCCTGCGCCTGCCCCCCGCTCCTGAGAAGTGGCTTGTCRTCTTCCTCCAAATGGCTTTGGCACTGCCGGCACGTGTGGCTGCTGAAGAGCGTTTCTCATGCAGGGGGTTGTCTCCTGGCTGCTGACTCCCACTTGCTGCGCGGGAGGTTGTCTGTCKTTGCTGCGTGTAGCCTTAATGGCAGTGGGAGTTTCACCCTCTTGTGCTAAAGCTGGGGTCAGTCATATGGATTTGGGAAGGTGGTTGAATCGCAGATTGCAGAATGTTTGAGGCTGGTAGGGAGCTCAGGAGGTCATCTGGTCCAACATCCCTGCTCAAGCAGGGTCACCCAGCGTGGGTCGCTCGGGACCATGTCCAGACAGCTTTTGAATATCTCYGAGGAGGGAGACCCCACAACCTCACTGGGCAACCTGTTCCAGTGCTTGGTCACCCTCAGAGTGGGAGGGGGGGAAAAAAAAAAAAGTGTTTCCTTGTGGTTTGATGGACCCTCTTGTGTTTCAGTTTGTGTCCATYGCTTCTTGCCTTGTCACTGGGCGCCACTGAGAAGAGCCTGGCTCCAACTTCTTTATACCCTCCCTTCAGGTATTTATAGACACTGATAAGATCCCCCTCAGCCTTTTCTTCTCCAGGCTGAGCAGTCCCAGCTCTCTCAGCCTTTCCTTGTATGTGAGATACTCCAGTCCCTTAACCATTGTAGTGGCCCTTTTCTGGACTCTCTCCAGTAGTTCTGTATCTCCCTTGCACTGGGGATCCCAGAACTGGACCTAGCACTCCAGGGGTGGCCTCACCAGTGCTGAGTGGTGGGGAAGGATCACCTCCCTCGATAAGGCAGACCTGGGTACCATTGRCTTTCTTTGCTGCAAGGGCACATTGCTGCCTCATGGTCAACTTGGTGTCCACCGAGGCCCCCAGGACCTTTTCTGGAAAGGGAAAAGAGGAGGAGTAAGAGTCATATCTTTGAAAGCCTGTGTTTAATGGCTGGATTAAGTATATTCATACCTCTCCCTGCTGAGTGTGTCAGCACTTGCTTGCACCCCGTTCCCGTTGGCTTGGCAGACTGATGGGCTTTAGCTTCTACAAAGCGTGGGGCTGTTGGTCTTCTGCCTGGAGTTCCCCTGGKTTCCCCAAGGTATGTTTGATACAAAGACTGCGCATTTGGGGGAGAGTGCATCTTCCACGGGAAAGACTCCTGTGTTTGTGCTGATAGAGGGGAAGGGTCCCTAAAGCTGACCCCCACGCTGGACTGTTGTTTGTGAGGAGACTGAAACACCCAAATATTTCCAGTGCTTCTTCCAGGCTGTGCAGATGTCTGGGGTCAGTGGTGACAAATTATGTAGATTCCTCCCCCTTCCCTCTATTCTTTCTCATTTCCATTATCTGCCTTTTGTAGAGGCTGTAATTTATTGCATTTTGCAACCTTGTAATTTATGTTTTTTTTATAATTCTTTCCCAGCTTTCAGAAGTAACAGCTCCATGTACCCCAGTGCATTTCATTGTCACACTTGAGGCTTTTCCACCTCCCCCTGCACTTCCACTCTTTTCTTGTAACTTGCCTGTTTACTTGCTAAATTATTATTGTGCACTCAATAAAAATTGCATATAAAAAGTGATAACTGAAATGACATTTAACATGGAAAGCACTTAAGCATAATTACACTATATGCATTACACCATTTTGTGCCAGTTAATAAAAAAAAAACCATCTGAACAGGGTTTTTTTTTGTTGTTGGGGGTTGTAGAGAGTGAGTGCTGGCATTTCATCACTTCTAGAAACGTATTTTTTTGTTTTCACTGGAGGGCTTTGTCCTGGGATTTTTCTGTCTCCTCCTCCCTTACAGGAGACCTGCGGTACCAGCATCTGATGCAGCGGCATAGGGTGAAGAAGTCAACCCTGTCATTCTRAGGGGTTCAAGCTGGCATAACGTGCTCAGAGTTTGATATGGTTTATTCCCATCTGGAAATTTTGATAGGGTTAGTTTATTTGGATCGGTGACTTGAGCAGACTTGCTGCAGAGCTGTGCCATGGCTTGTGTCAGCACCAGGCTGTGGTAAGGGGGAAGGGGAGGAGGTGACAGCCCCCGTGGCAGTAGCAGTTGCGCGTTGTCTGGTGGTCCACTTGTGGAGACTGGGGTAACGGTGAGTGCCAAYGTAGCTTCAGCTCCTGGTTGTGCCCTACAGTGATTTTTTTTCTGAAGGAAGCTGCTGCTGGCTGTAGCCGAGAGCTAAACAGTTAATGTCCTTGCTTTATACTGTCCAATGACTTCTACAGAAACGAGGGAAGTGTGCCAACCCCTCGTGACCCTGTGGCTCATATGCTCGCTGATATGACTACTTGATTATTAGATTACCTGCAAATCGCAGCTCCTTGACCATCTGCTATGTGAAACTCCTCAGCTCAATCCCAGCATCTGTCCAGCCTGGCCGTGCAGACTGTGCTGAATTCCTGAGCAGATCAGCCCAGCTTCCCAGCCGTGGTTTCTTCTGCCGTGCCTTGTCCTGTCCTTTTCCTACCTACCTGCTGCAGAACTTCTGTGTATGAAATGCTTCAGGGGCGATCTTCCTTCCCTGCCTGTCTTCCTYTCTCCAGAAAGTGAGATGAGCCTTGCCGGACAGTCATATAGGCTGCAAACCAGCTCTGTAAATCAGGTCCCCATCTCGTGTGGGGAACTGCAACTGGAGGTGCAGATTGGAGGTCCTGCATAACCAGGATGGTCTCCCCAGTAGGAACTGTGGTCTCCTTCYTCTGGGAGCCCTGAGCTGCTTGGAAAAGGGGTGAGGGGTGGTGGACCTCTTTCTGCACCACGAGCAAAGTGCGGAGACAAGAAGAGGGACCTTGAGTAACAGGGCACAGGAAGATCTGAAAAAGCRTTTGGAGTCTAGCAAACAGATGATAGGAGCCACAGCGCTTGACATTTCCAGGCTGCGTGTGAGGGATTTTTGGAGCAAGTTGAGGTAGAGCGCGTGTGTTTTCTGCGATCCAGAGGAGTGATCTTTAGGAAGCAGTGTCTTCCTGTGGGGCAGGTTTGGATACCGGTCCATGAATTGGAAGGGTAGTGGGCTTGTGGGGAAGTGAGAGGAGTAGGACGAAATGGAAGCATGCCTTTATTTAAAAAAGGAGGGGGAGGGTGGGGTAGGAAGAAACAGTGAGAATATTAGTGTCCATAAGCAAACTCCCCAGCATGTCTAGAARTACYGTGTTGCTTTTCTGTGGTGGTGTTRTGACTTGYCCTTCAAATTAATAAACTGTTAATYGCTTTATGGGTCATTTCATTCAAAGTGTTCAGCGAAGCATCCTGAGGTTGAGATAAAGGAGTTTTGTGAACTCGGGTGGTTTTTTCCCCTTTTTCTTCAAACGCACTCATAACTAGAAACCATGCAGAGGCAGTAATAACTAATATAGCTGGGAAAGGAATCTCCTGGAGAGATTACTCTATGCTTTTTCAAGGAGGAAAAGGCATTTCTGGCTGCTTGTATCTCTTTTGTTATGATTTTTCTGAGTTGAGCATTAAAAAAAGGGGGGAAAAATCTATTGATAAAATCCTCATCTGCTTGACAATCAGTCTCATCTGGGAACTACTTGGTGTTACCTTGGCTTAATTCATTAGTAAGAATAAAAAAGGCATTAAAAATGGACATCTCTATTGAGAGCACTTAATTCTTTACAACAAGAGTCAATTATGTCCTATTGAGTAAGCCCCCTGCAAAACCACTTACTTGTGAAATTCCTCAGCCTGATAGCAGACCTGGAAAAATAAGGCAGAGGGAAGGCAGAACCCTACACTAGCAGGAGACATGAGAAATACCTGTTTCACCATGGATTTGCCATGAGGTGGGAGGCTGGGTTGCAGGGGCTGGTGACGTGGAGGTCTGTGATCTGCAGCTGGGTCTGTCGGAGGGAGAGAGGAGAGCGATTCTCCCGTGAACTCAGCAAGCGGCTGGGAGCGCGGTTTAGCTTTCCTAATGGTTTTATGGCCAAGAGTCTGCTTCCCCCCTCCCCAGTTTCTCTTGCACTTATTTCACAACAGCTCTTCAGTTTCTAAGGTAATGGGGCTGACTGCTCCCGCAACGCGTTGCGGAGGATGCTGTTATGCTGTGCACGCTCTGCTTTCAAAGAGGAGACTGCGCTGGCTTTTTGGTGTTTTGGTATGGGGTTGTATTGGGASCCCTTTGAGATGAGGGCACATTCGCTGCCTGTTTGTCCAGGTGCTCAGGATGAGCCCGTCACCACAGAGCCTGGGCGCCTAGCTGGGGTGTGGAGCTGCGTGTGGGTTTGGTACTGAGAACTGCTGTCCACATGTGTAAGACCGATTGTTTCAGTCCTTGGGATGTTGTTGGGTTTCTCGTTTCAGCAGCAATTAATTCCAGCAGCCCTGTTGCCTGTGTTACTCAGGAGATAGGTACAGGTTCCTCCTGGCTGTGTAAGCTATGGYACGGGGTGTGCTGGGGACACGGCAGCGATCACTCGAGGCAGAGGATTTTTCTGGTGACGATAGTAGTTTTGAGAAGTTGGATAAGGAGACTTATAAATGGTAGGAAAGGAAACAGCACTAAAAGGAGAAGCAAAGTGTGAAGCATGTTTCCTGCTACAATTTTTGTGGCTACAATTTTTGTGGCTAAAACTTGGTGATACTTTAAGATGTATATTGATCATCCAAATGCACAGATATATGTGGTCTGTATAATCGTCKAAGTTTTATTTATGATACAAAACCAAGTCAGCACTATTACTTATGAATATAATTGCAAACTTGCTTTTCTGTTACGTGATCAGCTGCACTCCCCTGCAAAGCAGCCTCCAGGGTTGCCCAGCCCGGAGCRCAGTGACATGCTTCAGGACCGCAGGAGTGAGCAGGGTGCTGCTGCCGTGCTGTGGGGCTCAGTCCGTGGTCCACTGGGCTTGGGGGAAGAAGCTGCAGAATAAAACCTTAACATGAGGCAGAATCCTACGGCCCTGGGAAATTATGGTTTCCTTTTTAGAACTTGCTCCTTTGTTTTAGGAGGAAAGTTATAAGGTGGCATTAAAAAGCACCTGCTGCATCACCATCAGATGTTTCACCATTTACGTTTAAATGTCTCATCTGAAAGAATTCCCAAGCAGGTTTCCTTTAAAGCAGTTGAAGCTCCTTGGGTTTCAGCTTTTGCCACTGCTGTTTAGAGTAATGCTAATTAACATCCCGGGCAAAGGAGCAGAGAGTGGGGAAGGGAAATGCTTATGATTTGTAAATGCCGCTTGCTCTTCTGGCATTGTCCCTCCGGGGAGAGGGTTTCCTTCTTGTTCTTGCTTTCTGCCCCCCTCCCTCACACCGTCTTGGAGTAAAGCTGATGGTTGAGCATGTATTTTGCCTTAAGCGTATGCATAACTTTTCACTGTGTCTGCCTGCGTAACGGCAGGTGAATCTGTATGGATGTGAGGGTACCGGCGTGCGTGCAGAGCACGGACGTGTTGCTTTGAGCGTACGTGAACTCGTGGCTGGTGCGAGCCTTTACCAAAGGAGGAGGCATGTGGCAGGCTTGTCCGTGCTGCAAGTTTCCCATTCCCTTGATGATAAGCTACAAGCAAATGGGGATGAAATCAGAAATTGGCAACATGCTGTCAGCAGGGATTAATTTCTGTCCCTGATTAACTTCATGCTGGAACAGCAGGAGACCAATACTTCACAGTACACAGTGCCTGATGCAACCCTTTCTTACACCAAGTAGGTCTGAATCCATCCCCGGTCCTGCTCTCCCCTGGTTACGTTATCTTAGATCCAAGTGGCAGGGCCATTGCTCTGGATGCGTAATGACAGGCCACATACCTGTTTCCCAATGCTGATGGAAAGTACTGAAAAAAATCTGCCAGTGCTTTGGGGGTCTGGCTTGAGCCGTACAAGAGTTTTGTTTCTGCTTGTAGTAGCTTTAATGCACCGGTCAGTTCCTAGAGGCTCCTGGTGGAACRTTAATACTCTCTCCGTTCACGTGCTACCTTTCCTCTAAGGCTTCCACAACACTTTGCAAAAATCAACGATAAATTCTTTCAAAGTGGGAGGTCAGTGACAGACACAGGAGGATGATTTGCCCGTGATCACGCAGGCAGGCCGGTACAGCGCGTGTGGCGAAGGGGGCATACGGACCAAGTCCCCCCTCTCAGCCATGAGTGCCAGACAATTGCTCCCCATCTGTGCCTAAAGCTTAATGAAGATCGCACGCTGTCGTGGGGAGAGTGCAGGTGTGGAGCTGAAATAGCGCTTTGTGTTGACAGCAAGGTGCACGGGCAGAGCTGTGTGGGGAGCTGCTCCTGTGAGAGCAGATGGGTCTGGAGCTCGGCGGTGGATTTGTGAGCATGTGCCTGTGTGCAGGGGGAAAGGGCTGGGGCAGCAGGGACTAGAGCCCTCAAATATTGGGAAAGAACTGAAGAAAGAGGCGACAAGGCAAGTGGGGATATAAGTGTGTGCGCAGATTTGTGTGGTGGTGTTTGGGTAGATCAGAGTGAGTACTTCTGGCTGCTCTGGGGGTGCTGGCTCCCTCTGGCCCAGCTCTGGCTTTCACACTGTGGGTGCTTCCCTGCACCCTGCTAATCCTGGGATGCGATGGGGACCTGGGGACTGAGTTCTTCCCCATCTCTGGGACAGCCCTCCTGCGATCTTAGCAGTGTACATAGGCAGAGATTGTTGCTGCTAGGAGTAATGCTAGAATTGCAGATCATCCTGCTGTCTCCTCTTTGGCCATGTGGAGAACAGAAACTCATAGGCCGTTTATAACTGCTTCTGCAAAGCCTGTATGTCTGGCTCTGCCTGGGAAAGAAACAGGCTACCCTTCGTTCTCTGTCCCAAGCTTGTAATGCATCTCCTAACAGGCTGTCCRGGGAAGTGGTGGAGTCACTGTCACTGGAAGCGTTCAAAAACAGTGTAGATGTGGCACTTYGGGACATGGTTTAGTGGGCATGGTGGTGTTGGGTTGACRGTTGGACTTGATGATCKTAGAGGTCTTCTCCAACCTTAATGATTCTATGATTCCTAGTGAGTAAGTCACCTAAACTAGTCGTATGGATCGGCTATATCTAGCAAAGGGTGAGCGTTTGCTTTTGTCCTTCTCTCATGTTGAGGACCACCCTTCCAAGAGCTGAAGCTGACCTGCTCTGGCTGATACCGGGGAGAGGATGGGAGAGCCCGTGAGTCACTGCTGTACCATCCAGGGCTGGTGGAGGAGAATTTACCGTCATTAACCCCCAAAAATRCTGATCAAGCAAGCAGTGGCTGGTTTGGGAGGGAGGGCACTCGGTGAGGTTGGCAGGAGATGGTGCAGCAGGGAGCAACTTCTGCCTGCAGCCCAGCGAGTGAGCGCCCACGTGTCGGAAACCTTGTGGGGTCTGTGAAGGGTGGATCCGTGGGACACTTACCCTCCRCTCCCCACCGAGGAGTCCATGTCTGGTCCTTCCCACAATGACGGCGGGCAGCCCTGTGCCTTGCTTGTTTGTCACAGCCACAGCTAAAGGAGCAGCTGATTGAGAAGAAGGCTGGTGCAGGGGGGAGGGCGATTTACTGCTCTGCTAAGAGGTCCCCACTGTATTTTCTTTTTAATTTGAAGGGCTCCTCAGCAGGCTGTCAGGGCTGGGATGTGACGGCTGCACCTGCATGGCACCGGGAGGCTGCGTGCTAGCAAATCCTGCGCGGAAATAGCCTGGAGTGGGGGGCTGCAGCAGCAGGCTGAGTTTAGCAGGCACATCTGACTGGTGACTGCAGTTTTTCACTGGCATAATCACATATTTCGGAGGTTGTGAAGATGAGGAAGGTGGAGGAACAGGAAAGGGTGGGACACAGCACTGACGGGGGTCGTTGAAGCCCCCCATCGCCACAGTTCTGCTGTTGCACGTGGCTGCCCTGTTATTCCACAGCAGGCTGCAGCCGCTCGCTGTCCCGCTCTCGTCAGCAATCAAATCAGGACCAGGGATCTCAGRATTCCTCAAATCTGCTCTTGCAATTTCTTTCTGAGCACTCTTGTACTGTCTCTCTGCCCTTCCATCAAAAAATGTGTACCTTGTTATGTTCAAGACTTGGGCKCCATTTTTGCTCTGGTTTTTCCCTCCATCTCACTCCTGATCTGTATTTTCTTTTCTCCCAAAGTTTTGGTTTTGGGCATCTGATCAAAAGTGTCCAGCTTTGACAGATGCCTAGATATTTTGGAGACTGTTTGACTAGCACCCTGGTGATGGCTCTACCAACAGCATTTCCTAATTGTCAACTTAATTGTAGTTTGAACCCAAGATACTTGGCTATAGAAAGCATTAACTTGTGGGGAAAGAACAAATGAATTTGATTTTTTTTTAGCCAAAAGAGTAGAAACTAAAGTAGGACAAATCTTCAGATATATAACGGGGCACAGCAGCATGAGGCAGAACTGCCTGTTCTTCATTAATTCTGGGTCTTTCCACCAAGAACATGGTGTTAATTTGCAGCAAGGGATTTTCAGTTTTGGCATCATAAAAAGTTTTCAGGTAGGATTGTGAAGTACCAGAGCATTTTGTCTGGTGAAGCACAGGAATCTCCATCACTGGATGTCTTTAAGAACAGGTCAGAGGAACATGTTAGGAATGAGATAACTGTGATAGTTATGTTAGAAATGACACATCCATGATACTACCTTCCGCTGGCGGTATCTGAGCAGGCTGGGACTACATGAGCTGATGAGATTCCTTCCAGCCCTATTCTCTGTGATGCTGCAGAGGTTTCTGAATCTTTTAGTGGAGTCTTTCTATTYGGATGTTGGATCTCTGGAGGTTGCCTTCAGAAGAGACATCCCGTGGGATCTCTGTGGGTGTGTATCTGTCCTGCCCCTGTGCCCCTCCAAGACTGTGCTGAAAACAAACCCAGGCTGGGTTTCCCAGCTGGAGGGTTTGGTGCTGCTGCTCAAGTCTKGCTGATGGGACTTTGGAGGTGGGACAAAGTCGAAAACCTCAGCTGATAGGACTTTGCAGAGGGTCACCTCTTTATTAAAATCTCCAGGTATGTGGTGTATTTTTGTTAAAGTCTCAGTTTCTGGACCCCACTGGCTCAGGGAGCAACAAACAYTAGCAGGAGAAAGGATGAGTCTGGAAATGCGTGGAAGCAAGCTGTCTACAAATCTATTCTCCATATCCTCTGGGGACAAGGCAAAGCTTTATGAGCCTATGCCACAACAGAGAGAACTTTATATTAAACATAAGTAACAACTTTCTAACAGGCTGGCTAGGAAAACATTGGAGGACATCAGCCAGGGATTCCTGGGCTCTCCACCACCAGTGGGTAAGAGCAGGGCTTTTGAACAGCACAGGTTAGGTGGCTCCTGCAGGAGCCAGAGGGATGGGTTGCACAAGTAGGTCTCTTCCAGCCTTGCTTCCGATGAGTCTTCTGCATTTACAGAAAAGCTTCCAGTGCTTGAGATTAGGGAGAAAAGCTTGTAAACATGAATCCCTGAAGATCAGAGAGAGCTCCAAAAACTACATCGGAAGGTAAATCAAGAGAATTGCAAAGTTGCTGTTTCTAAAAGTTCAATTTCTTTAAAATAGACCATTACTCTCTAGAAAACTGTAGGGGTAACTGTTGACAGTGCTGACTTATGCTGGCCTAGATTTCAATTGCTCTAGCTCTAATAAGAGATTTAGTTTAATTCCTTGTCAGTGAAGTTATCCCAAGTTTGCATCACTGCATCTGAGAGCTGAATTTGGCYAGTGGTAGCCATCAATAAAAATAAAAGGCACCGCGAGGTAATTGTTACTCTTTTTCTTGTGTAGTCAGAAGGAAAGCCTGCAAAATATGTTTGGGAGCTTTAGTGTTAGAGGCTGTGCAGCACAGCCTTTTTCCACGGSCCTTCCTACAAGAAGCAGCAGCTTTTCTGCCACAGAAGATAAAGCTGTTTTGGGAAAGAGGCCTGGTTATCTATTTAAGTCAAGTCTCTGAGGATCCGAGAGGCTTGCGTCGCTCAATGCAGAGTGAGCAAGGGAGCCAAGCATGCTTGGGGTACGCTTGCAGGGGAACGGGGAGCAGCCTTTGCCCGCTGCAGCAGCCCTGGCCCGGGCACAGCCGCTGTCGGTGTGCTTCGGCAAAAGAGGCTGGGTGAAACGCTTTCCATCTTCTCTCGTAGCAGCGGTGGTCCCTTCTTCATCCTCCTCGCTGCCGGGGAAACTGAGTCCRGTGAGATCCCATTTTGGGTCTGTATTAGCTTTTGTAATTTCAGTGTCCTAAACATTTAGCCTTGGAAAGGAAGCAGCACGATAGAGGAAAACAAAGTTTTAAACAGTCCAGCAACTGTGAGAAGGGCAGAACTGCAGCCACACAGAGTCCAGGGGTGATCTGAGAATCAGAGAAGTTTCTTGCTTTATCTTTCCCTAACCATCTTCATCTTCTTCTCCTGTTCATCTCATTCATGTGCTCTCTGAAGCCATCAGTCCCAGCACATACCCTCCCTCCCTACCTGGGCTTCCCACTCCATTCCCCCTCTCCTCCGAACCCTCCTTCGGWGTCCCCTTCCTCCCGACCCCTGCGCTTGTCCTGGCGGGTTCCGCGTGGTGCTTCAGCAGAGCATCTGCCTGTCTGCCTGAGGGAGCACTTTAACCTCTTCCAGTTAAACTGAGGATCCATTCCAACACTGATTTTAATCCTTGCTTATAGGTAAACCAGTGGGAAGCTGAGTTCTGTTGAACCTATGTAAGTCAAGCGTGTATTTCTGGAAGAGCTTCGCGTGGAAAGATTTGCACCACTGTATCAATGCAGCTTTTGATCYGACCTATCCCTTGCTTCGGTACAGCATAATTTCATTTTCTTAGGGACACTGGTAAACCCAGTATGATCCATCGTGCAGAGGCACTGATTCTGATAGAAATAGTATAAAGCTGAAGTATAGCAGAATAGTACATCTTTATCTGTGGCAGCATCCCTCCTAGGATGCACATAGGGTATTCTAGGTGCAATTTTAATGATGCTGATCTGAAGTATAGCTGTTCTGTATAGACACGACTTAATCAAACTGGTTAAACTCTTCTGCATATATCCTGAAGGAAAGCAGTTGAGGTACTTYTTAAAAATACCATGTCTTCCTTACTAAAGCTTTGGTTATGTCCCATATAACCAAGAGAGCAGCYAGAGTCAAGGATCAGGTTGGGTTTTTTTGTTTTGTTTCTGTTTTACTGTGCAAGTGTGTATTTTTAGAGATCGTGTGATCTCTGAAKGCTTTTGGGCATTTGCCCGAGATGCTGTAGGTGTTCTCTCTCTCACACGTCACCATAGCAGGCTCTGGTGGGTTTGTGCCCTGACCTGGCAGCAAGACCCRCGCCATCCAAGTGGCTGTGAGTGTGCAGAGGAGTGCCTGGGTAGAGCTCCCATCCTGGCTGAGACCTTACGTTTTCAACTATGCAGTGATTTATTGTTTATCTGAAGGGAGAAGACTGAGTTTGAAGTTGTGTGGTACTGAATTACCTTGCAGAAGATTCCCTCTCTGCAGACACCCAGGCAGGTTTGTTGCTCTGAGAGCTCCCCCGTACAAGGGTTTGGGCTGTTGAAGACTAAAAGCAGCTTTCCAGGCTGGGAGAGGTTTTCTGTGATCCAGGCTAACCGTGCATAGCCCTTTATCCCTGTCTGGTTGCTAAATTATGCATAGCAGTCTCAGGTCTGCTTCGGGGCTGGCAGGCTTGAAGTCTCAGCTGTACAGGCTCATGATCCTGGGTTGAGCGAGCAGAAGTCCAGTGCCACAGAGGATGGGAGACATGGGAGCCGGTGCAGGACAAGGTAGGACGGGGAGCACTGGAGCAGCTCCACCTCTCCATCCCTGSTGGAGTGGGCTGCCTTCCTCTCATCCCCCATGTCCTCTGTGGTACTGCTGCCTTTTAGCAGGCTCTTTAGTGAAGGAAGGAGACCCTAGTTCTATGGTTTGTTTGCTTCAATTATAGCTGACCATCCCTGAGGAGCMGCTAAACTGCGTGTTTCCCTGTCCTGCTTCTGCAGGAGAGCTGTGAAGAGCTGCTCGGAGCGTGCTTGCTTTTTATTAGGTAGGTGGAAGGAAGGAGCGCAGCAGGGAAATGGCACTGCCAGGGGAGAGAGGGAGATGGGGTTAGTAAATGTCAAGCTGCGTGCCTCCTGCGCGCGCTCCAATGCATCTGCAGGCTGCAGGAGCAGCGGCTCTCGCGGAGGACAAGGCAGAGGTTGCGGCAAGGAGCAGGTCAGGCTCCGCGGGAGCCGGCTGCCCGCACTGCTCCCGAGGGACCAGCACGGCGGGCGCCTGGGCTCGGGGCTGTGCTCACGGAACCGCGTCCTCAGGGCTAGCGGCTCTGGGAGTTGGCRTGGGGTAGATTTGCAAAGCCCTCGCTGGACCGCGGCACCGCTGCTCACCTGCGGCTGCTTCCCTTTGCCTTCCCCCCTCCTGACYCCTCGACAGGGGAAACCGGGATCTAGCACCTTCCTGGCTGATGGCGGCTTCGCCAGAAGGCCGTCCCCGCGCCCTCYGCCCGTCCCCATCCCCCTGTCCCTGCGGCAGTGTGTAATCTGCTCTGTACAACGTGGCTCAGGCGGCACCGATTGTCCTGGCGGGCTGTCAGCGAGGCCGCTATCGCTCTTACCACCGCCTGCTTGATTATCCCTGACACTGCGCCGAGGCTGACATCCTCCTAACGTAATACAGACACCACGATGATTACCACCATTGCAAGAACTATAAGCACCAGACGATGAAATTTAACAACAGTAGGTGCAGCCGGGACGAGGGGTGAGGTGGAAATCGTGCTGTCTCCGCGCTCTGCCTGTGGCCCTGAGCAGTCTCCRTCTTCCAGCAGGATCTCTGGGGTTTTGCACTCCTTTTCCTCCCCGCTACCCAGCCACAGTTCTCCTTGCTCAGCCTGGACCATCTCACAGTGCTCTTGCCGGCCATTTATGTTACCGGATAGTTCTTCTCTAGTCTCCCTCTTCGTTGGAGGGGTCTGCTCTGTGTGCCCGAAGCACGAGCAAGTCTGCTCGAGGGTTCCCCTGTTCCTCTTCAGTGATACCCTGAGCCGTGGGGGAATGGTAGGACCTCACTGTAGGTGAGATGAGACTCAAAATGGGCCAGACTGCTGCTTGTCTGGTGGAGACCAACAGATCCTGAAGCTCCAGGAGAATCACTAGAYGAGCCTCTGAGCAAGCGGCGCCTCTAAGGGCAGGTATCCTGCTGCAGTATTCGTTGTACCAACTAATTCCCTTTGCAGAGGCTGTATCTGGGTCACTGTACGAAGCTGATCAGCATGGGTCTGCCTTGCGGGAGCTTGAAGTATCCCCTGGAACAGAGGCCTTTCCTGCTCCACATAATAATGCCAAGTGGGAAAAACCTTTTATTTTCCTGGTGTATGGCCTTTGTAGGGCATGACATGGCATAGTCCCATCTCTGGGGCGCGAGGGGTTATCTCAGCTGTGCAGAGCGTGGGGCTGTTGTGCCTGTAGAGGTGCGGTTTGGTGTTTGGCCTYCCTCACCTGGAGCATCCCTACCTTTAGGCGCGATGCTCTGGGAGCAGGCAGGCAGCCCGCTCTGTTGCTCCACGCAGTACTTTGCTCTTTTGCAAACATGCCAGGTTTGCACTGTGATTAAACGCTGGTGTTTAGACTGCAGCTGTCCAAACCAGGTGAATTGGATTCATACAGGGGGAAAAAAAAAAATAATTTCTGGAAGATGACTCTTCCCCAGACCAGACGCCTTTGCAGCAGGAGCCAGAGCACCGCAGCCTCTCCCGGCGGGGCTGCAGGGCTTGGCCCCGAGCAAACCCCAGCTGGGGTTTGAGCTGTGGGTACAGCCTGTGTCCTGGCCCCGTGGGGCCGAGAGCTGCCGGGGTTACCAGCTGCCATGTTAGGATTCAGCTTTTTGGTGGTTGTTGCTGTTGTGTTTAAGCGAGGTGGAGAAGTGGGTCTTGGCACGGAGGTGCTGCTGTGCGAGCAGAGCAGAGTGCTGCCACTCCGACGGCTCGCTTTTGGGGAGGGGCTGCTTCTTAGGGGTTGTGAAATGGAGCTGGGAGGAGAGGGAAGAGAAGGGGTCTGTTTTGGATCGCATGTGTACCCCACCACCCCAAGCCTCCCGTCAGTGTCCCCCCCCGTCTTGTCCTGGGCAAGGAGGCTGGAGACTGGCCCTGCTGCTGCGCACGGGAGGCCAGCGCCCGTGGGAAGCGGCAGGGCTGGGGCTGATGAGACAATTTTTACTTTCTAGTGGTGCCCAAAGGCATATGTGCTAACGGTGCTATACAGGGAGGTCCCCCGGAGTTTGTTATTTTCCTTCACGTTTTATGATCAGATACATTGACTCATGGGAAGGTGCTGGGTCCTCTTGTAGCAGCTCATCGAGTAGTGATTTCTGCACTCGTGGGAGTTTTTCTGCACCCTTTTCCGTTCCTTCTCGGGCTGCCCAGTTTCATGGTGCTGGGTGTGCTCACGGGGGACTGGGGAGTGGCAAATGCTTTCTCTGAACCCTGACAGCTCTCTGGATCTATAGGCACAGAGGGGATTAATAGCAGAGATGAGCATCATGTGGTGTGCATTAGGAGCAAGGCAAGCAAGTGAATGTAGAGAATGGATGTTCTGAGGCGATATCAGATCTGCCTCTTCCGTTATACGGTTGCTGCTGTGAACATGTATTGGCAATTGGTTGTGTTACCAGCTCTGCTTTTTAGTAAGGCTACTTAGCACTTCTGTGCTGGTTTAGATCATCTTCTCAGCTGTTTATAATTGCACTACGCTTAGAAGTATTTGGGATTGAATTTTTCATGTTGCAGGTTGCCTTGAGCTGTTTGATTTTCCTGCCCATCACCTGCCACCATTATAATTATTTTTTTTTTTTATTTCAGTTCAGTACTTTCTGTCGTTTTGCCTGTGTTAGTATTTCCCCCCGCTCTTGCCACTTACTAGTTCACTCTCAGCATCCACTGCTGGACTCTTCTTTCCACTGCCATGCCTGGATCTTCTGGCTGCTGCATCCAGCTTCAGTCCTTCCCAGACTTTTTATTGAGATTTGCAGTTTATAATTTGGTCTCGATCCCCATCCCCTGAATACAGCAGCTTCCTCCTCTCTGCTGCCTGAGGGCTAACACCTCCGTAGGTAATTCAGGGGCTCTGTGCAGCCCCTCTTCTGTCCAGTAACTTCAAGTTCGCCAACCACCTTGAGCAGGGCTAATGCAGGGGCATTACTTCTTCTTTCAGCATGGCTGGAGCATTGCAGGATTGGGCTTCACTCTSGTGTCCCTGCATTGCCACCCACTCGCCCGGCCTGTCGGGGGGTACGTGCAGACTGTGAGGGGATGGGGTGTGCTCGTGAAGGGATTGCAAAGTAAAACCCAAGTAGACACCAAGAGCATGCAACCTGCACGCCCCTTCTCCCCGAGGGTGCCGGTGCGGCTGAGTGTGAGCGTACCTACATGGAATCAGAAGCAGCGGTTCCTTGACTCCAAGGTCACTGCTGTTACAAATTTCAAACCCAGGTCCCAGAGCACCGGATCACAGGAGAATTTCAATGAGAATGGCTTTCTAATCTGGACAAAACTAAGGGCTTTTGTCATTGCTGAGGAATGTTTGGGATGTCTTTGACCAGAAAATTCGCCCTCTGATTCAGCTCAAGGAAAAACCCAGTATGGGAAATGTCACCTTAGATAAGTAAAACCCGGCCAAGTTCTGAACAACCCAAAGCAAAATGCTACAATGGAAAGCGCGAAGCTATCTTAATTGCCTGGAGCGCTACCATTCATTCCCCTGCCTGTCTGGTACGTTCTTGTGCTCTTATGGTCACTGTTAATTCATGCTGGATTGTTCTAATTAACGCCGATGAACTGTTCAGCCAAGAAGACCGCAGAGCTCTGCAGCTGCAGAGAAGGCTGGAGGAACATCTCCTGGTTTCTTTTTCTGTTTTTTCCTCCCTTGTGGACAGRCACCGTTTCTGTCCATAACCAATAGGAGCCAATTTTCTGTTTCATAATAGGAAAATACTAATGTCAGGACGCCCTCCTTACCCAAAGCTTTCTCCTTGAAGATTGCTCCTCTTTGCTTTCCTAATTGCCGCTGCTCAGCTGGAGGTAGTGTGCGCCTTCCAAACACATTATTTTGTTATGCTGTTACTTACCAAAGGGGAAAAAAAGAGTATGAGAGAATATTGCTTTGTGTGGAGCTTTCCTCGCTTTAACCCTTTCTGTGCTGATGTGGGGCGTTTTTCTCTAGTGCGGGATGTTTTGCTGTCGGCAATACCTGCTTTTCGGTCTGAAGCTCAGGGTGTGATGGAGCTCTGATGGGAAGAACACCTAAAATCATTTCTCCTGGAGTCTGAGGATGCCTCTAAAATGTGTCCTCTTACTAAAGCATCCTCTTTGGAGTCACTGCACTCACATAATGTTCACCCATAATAAGACGGGAGTTGCCGAATTGATGTGAAGTATGGGTGGTTTGGGGACCAAAATGATTTGGATGAAGCCCTTGGAATCAGATTGGCTGAAAACTTAATGCTTGGGGTTACCCTTCCTTGAAGGCTGGAGGGTCGGGAGCCTGCGAGAGCAGAGCCGCGGGGAGGGCGCTGGAGCCGTGCTCCATGTGTTTCTTACGGACTGAGGAGCTGGACGAGGATTGCAGGTGTCTGGCTTGCTGCGTCTCTGCTCTTGGCTCATGGGCCAGTGCTCTTGCAGGTCAGTAACCAGGAAAATTCACAGAAATGCTGTTTTCTCCAGAAACGTCAGAAATGAGCAGGTCTGTGTGCCACCCCAGTGATAGAGGCGGGATGGGTTACCATCCTGGCAGCAGGGCAGGTTACCTTGAGGCCTTTTTGGGAAAAAAAAACAGTTGCCTGGAGTAGAGGTAGGATGGAGTGATGGTATATGTGGGCACAAGGCTGCCGGGAGAGGCGTGTTGTTGGGAATTTCCTAGTGGCATGGAAGAAAGAAGGAGCTCGGGCAGAGCAGGGGCCCCAGCGAGAGCTGCAGAAAGCAAAGCTGAAGCCTGAAGATTAACCCTGTAGGTCTTGAGGGACYGTGCAAAGCCAAATGAGCAGCCTTTTGCTTAGTCTCCAAGCGTACTCCTGTGGCTTCAACCTCAGAAACCACTTTGTTTAACCATGAGAGGAAAGGGGAGGCTGGGGGGGTGTCTCTGCTCAGGCTCTTGAATTCATTGCTAGCTGCCTTTCAGCGAGAGGAGTCGCTTCCTCCTCCAGCTCATTAGCATCTGGAAAAGAAAAAGGGTGGAGTAAGTAGTTTCCCAACATATCAGGAGGGTCTCATTCTGTTGTTGAGCTGTGTGATGTGCTACTGTCCGGATCCTGGGCACCTGCCTGCCTGTACCTTTATTTTTGCTGGCTCCACCAAGAGAAACAGTTGCGGTGCTATCAACCTGGTGGGTRTCTCTAGCCAAACTTCTCCTTAGTCCTGCCTTCGTGCTGCCAGCACGGGGCAACATGTGGGGGGTTCCGAGGAACGTGTTTGTCTTTTTCGGGTGCTGCTCCGAGACCCAGGGCGGGTCAGGGCAGGGGCAGGCAGATGTTTCATGAGAAGTGGTTTCTGCACCATCTGGTCTCTTCCTTTGTCGTAATGGTCAGGTCTGCAACAAACCGGCAGTTACAGGCAGAGTATTTCACCTCTAATGAAGCTCCAGCAAAGACTTTTTTTGTCCCGTGGGAAGCAATGATTCAGCTCCCAAGAATCATGCAAGCTCGGGTAGGTGCCAGACATGCTTAGCATGGAAATCACAGTTAAGCATGGAGTCAGCTACCTCCTTGGGGAGGTCCAGCTCTCCTTGGAGGGTTTGCTGCTGCCARATATCTTCATGTCTGGAATTACAGGTATTTGCAAGTAGCCCGAGGATTCAGAGAGAAGCAGAATCCTGTTTGCTGTGTGGTTTTCTTCATGTATCTTACTTAAGAAAAGATAAGGCATGAGAATGTTTGGKTTTTTTTTTTCCCTAATCTCTGATGATTGTAAAAAGTTCTTTTACCCTGTGTTGGTTGCACCTGAGTTTGCAGACAGGCCAAGTTAAYAAGTCGGAAAATGATCTGAGGAGGTGACTGAGGGGTTGGTGGTTGCAAAGTCTTGTGGTGGGACTGACCCCTTCTTGCTGGGGCAGTGCTGATGCCAACAGCACTTCTCTTGGGGTTGGCATTGTCCTCTGCAGTTGTGTGATGTGTCTYGGAAGGGCAGACCCGCAGCTCACAGCTACACGCTTTGGGTGCAAACATTCAAATCCAGGTAACTGCATCTGGCCTTCAGGATAGTCCCAATATAGATCTGTGCCTCTCCCCACCCTCCCCACCACAGCCTGGCCAAGKTCTGGACTGGTTGTAGAAATCCTGATTTCCTGAGGGTGCCACTTTACTATGGCTTGCTTAGAGACGCGGTTTTATCCTACTTCATGTGATCCCCTTGCTCCCATTCCTGGTACCAACTGCTGCCTGTGCCCGTGCTGCCAGGCTCCGCACCTAACGAACCCTGCGGGCGGGGGGCTGGGGGCAGGCGGGCAGTTGGTCTTGCATTTGCAAAACCCAGCAAGTGGCCTTGGGGAGGGGGAATGTGAGTGGTCGGTGGGCTTTAGGGGGGTGTTTGGGCGAAGGAGAGCCCAGAGGAAGCGTGGTGGCTCTGCCTGTGCTGCTGGTTTGGCTCCACAGAGGTGGGGGTGTGGGCACAGTGTGGTGGGCAGCTCAGCTTTTGAGCGAGAGGGGGGATGCTCGTAGCCTGCAAGCATGAAGGAAGGCAGCTATAAAGCCAATGGTGTGGGCAGCAGGTTGAATGCATTATTTTTTTTTCTAGTAGCAAAGCCTTTCTTCGCTTGTTCCCCTCATTTCCAAAGCTGATGTTGTTACCTAATCCACGTTGCTAAAATTCTTCTGTGTTACAGGATCAGCTTTTATGTGGGAAGACTGCTGTACTTCTCTCTAATATTGACTGTCTTTCTCTTGTTTCCCTCCTTAGATCTACAATGAGAATAGAAACCTGTTTGAAGTCAAGGAGAACGTGCCCAGGAAATTGGTGGAGAAGGTCGCAGGGGACATTGAGAGCCTCTTGGCCAAGAAAGTCCGTGCTTTAAAGGTAAGGTGGTGGGCCTGTGTGCTGATCCTTTGTCTGGYATGTTCAGTTTAAAGAAGAGGGTTGATGCTGGCATAGCATTATGATCTCAGCTTCAAAGYAATTTCTATGGTTGTGTGGCCTTTTCCGAGAACTGCATCCTGCAGTTGAACAGATTCATATGGAGTATGTCTGGGGTGTGAGGTGAGGATGTGTCATGTGAGGATCTACTATATGTATCTTAGTGCTTTTTATCTTCTCCCACCATCATGTGAACACCTGAAGGTGCTGCCACAAGAATACAAGTGACAACAAAAGCCAGGCAGCAAATTTGACCCAGTCATTTAACTGGGGATGTGGTGAGCGGGAGCAAAGGTACTGCGGTGTCCCTGCAATAGCTCATGGAAGTGTTTCAGACAAGCAGGGGTTTTTTTCCTGTTTAGAAGAGGGTGCACTGAAATGTTTGTGCTGGTGCCTGGCACTTGAATCCTGTGATTGACTGCGTGTGTGAGTTGCCCTTGTGGGTGCCTGTGTACGTTTCCAATCTATCGTCCTATTTTGTAGCACTCCTTTTAAAATGAATTCATTTTATCTGTAGTGGAGCGAGGTAACCTGCTCGTGGTGCCGGCTCGGTAAAACYCGGTGGTGGCTGTAACGAGGCGGCAGCGGGGCCGTGCTCTGCTACAGCGTTCTCTGCTACAGGGGCAGAGACAAGTAATTGCCTTCCTGGAGAGGTGGAGATACCCTCTCCGCTGCAGAGGGGTATGGGAGCCAGGTAAGAGTTTCACTTCCAGGAGCTGTAGTGTCCTCTCAACTCCCTGACCTTAGCGAGCAGGATGAAGTTGTGCAATGGACATCTGGCAGTATGGCCAACTGGGCATGCCTTGCAGCTTGATTAACTAGAAGTGCTTTTGTGGGGYGATAGACAAGGGGAAGGCTCGGAGCAGGTAGCATAGCTGTTGTGTCTGCATAGGGACTATAGCCAAAAAGACTTGGTCACCTTTCAACCTGATCGGCAGGAATGGGAGCACAGGAAAAATACCATGATGAGAGAAAAGGTGTTGCAATAACTGAGGCGTAACTAAGGCAGAGAGAGTTTGGAAGTGACCTATCTCCATAGCTGAGTGAGAAGAAGTAGGTCAGAGAAGGTACACAGAAGGAATSGCAAGACACCCATGTAGGCCAGGGGAGTCTCAAGACCTGATAGGATCCGAGTCAAGTGTGGTCAAAGGCCAGCTTGACTGACAGGATGGCATGGGGTTGTCCACAGTAACTGATAAATAYGGTAACTGTAGGGATTTGGGTGAAGATTGCTGTGTATTCAGTTCTTGAGTTTGGGAGGTAAAGATCAAGCCTACTTGGGACTCACACCAAGTGTTTTAGCTTGAATGGAAGGTGCTGAAATGGTGTGAAACAGGTGGACATTGTTACCGCTGCATTTGGATTTGCAGAAGGGAAGAACAGGAAGATCAGTTCTTTTCTTAACATGAGCTTACATCCCTGTGTTTGCATAGTTTGTGTGCATGCACGAGCATATAACCGAGGATTAAAYGTTCCAAAGATGTGCACCACCTGTCAGTGCTGGAGGAAGACGCGGGGACAGAAGTTAATTGCAAACTTGATACGCACCTGTACGACGTGTGACTCCTGTGGGATGGGCAGGGTAATAATGCTGGGTTGCACGGCAAGTCTGTGTTGGGTGGTTTCCACTGTGCCATTCGAATTTCAGCTTTGTTTTTTCTTACCCTTTGCTCTGACTCACACAGACTTGCAGAGAGTTTGTGCACCTTCTGGTGCTAGGTCAAGGGTAGGACTGCTGCCTGTGGTACAAATAACCTTGTTCATCTTGCAATTTGATTTCCTTTTTGTTGGGTTTTTGGGCAGGACTGGTTGGTGCGCTGTTAAGGGCTCACCTGATGCTGGACCCGACGCAGAGGAGTGATTCTGGCAGCACTGGTTAGATAAGGAGCACTTGGTGCTGTTTTATTGTAGTGGAAACAATGATCCGTTGACCTGAAATTAGTCCTTTCAAGAGGACTCCTTCAAAGCGCAGTTGCTGGATGGAGCAGTCTCTTACATCCAGCTTGCATGTAAATTCTTGGCATCTTGGATTGGTGGTACTGACAACAAAATCTGGAAATGGGGAAGTTGATGGGAGGAGGAGAAATTGGATCTTCTGAATTTCCTCCACTTTTGTGCTAAGCTGCTTCAAAGCAGTGGGGCTCCCACAGCTTCTTCCACTCTTCAGTCTGTTTTCTTCTGTCTCAACTCTCCCCTTCATTGAATCATCTCTCCTGGAGTCATTTCCTCCCCTTCCCTCGTGACTCACGAGAGTGATGATGACTTCTTGAAGTACATTTTTCAGCATCTGAGTCAGGTGGGACTTCATGTATCAGAGGGCAGGTGAGGAGGGAGAAATGGATCCTCTCCTTGAGGTATGAATTGCCGCGTCACTCATGTACTTACTCTATTGAAAAGATGCCTCCCTGTCTCCTTTGCTGCAGGAGAGAGAAGGAATATTGCCTGTGCTTTGGTGAGGCTTTGTAGGAGGGTGCTAGCTAGCCTTTGGGCACACGTGATGGATGCAAGCTCCAAGAGTGCCATTCTGATGAGGTGGTGATTCAGTCTAGCCATCAAAGAGCCTGTTTCCCTCTGTTTCTAAGTGAAAATATTAATGTGTCTTTATTAAAGTTAAACTGTGTGCAGAGCACTTATCAATAATACATCATTTCTTACCTTGTGTGTTGCATTTCTAAAAAGCAGAAATCAAGCACAAGGAAACCAAACTCGGCTGTCTGGCCCCGACAGCCATGGTGCGGGGCTGTGGCACGGGTCTGGCACTAGCAGGACGCTCTGATTTCACACGTATTTTTCGGAGGAGTGCCAGAGCCAGGGGTGTGTAGCAAAGAGGGTAATTCTTCCTAAAATAAGAGTCATCTATAAGGGGCTGGTTATTTGGAGGCTGTCCCTCCCTTTTTGTTCCAGACCATCGTATTTGATGACAGTCTCATCCATGGGACAGAAAAATTCCTAGGAAGACCTTTTTGCAATCCCTACCTGTTCCAGCTGGCACTAGAGAAGAGCACCTACAGCTGGCTCCTGGGTGACTTTTACCCCRTGTCCCATGCAGTGACCTCTATTTTACATGGAATTTTGTCACCAATAACTGCCCTTATCCCCAACATCCTCCAGTGTCCCTTCTCCATGATTTCATTGCTTCAAGCCTGCCCTCACAGTCTCCTTTGGGCTCTGTRGTTCCAGCTGCATATTCCCAAGCTTTAGCAGGAGGGGAGATARAAGAGATGGTTTTCAATACCAAAAGCACAGCTACTCTCCTTTGAAATGGAAATAAAAGATATTGCTAGGGTGGRGTGACTCCTGAAGGAGATGACAATAAATTACGCAGCGTATTGCACTGTGGGGAAGTTCCAGGGATCTCGCTACAGGTGAGGTGTAAGGAAACRGTAGGTATGTTCCTGACTGGGTAGAAGTTTAAGGGGCTGCTCTTGTCCACGCTCAGGAGCTTGCCCTTGTTAGGGCTAAGAAAGACATCTTCCTTCACATGTGGAAAGGAACGGGGTGGCAGGCTGCCAGATGACTACGGATCCCGTTGTGTTTTCCTTGTGCTGGGAATCACAGCTGGCTGGCTCGTGGATCGACATCATCTGAGACTAGAATTCAACAGGTTGGTTGTTTGCCAAATAGATTCTTTTGCCACTATTTTTTTTTTTTTTACTTAAATTTCCTATCTCTTCTTTGATCTCAGTGTGTTTGGACCCCTCCTTGCCTTTGCATGTGCCCAGAGAGATGCGTACCTACAGGCTAGGGCTGCTTTGGTGAGCTTGTTTAGGAGACCAGCCGTTGGAGTTTGCTGCTGGTGGAGCACTGAGCGAGCCAGGGCAAAGCCATYACCTGGGGGTGGGCGTGGGGTGGCTGCTGGCTCTGGATTCCCAAACCCGAGGGGCAGTTTTCTCTCTTCCCCTTTCTTTTCTTCTCTCAGTGTAGCCTGTCTAGGATTCCTCACTTGACCCGTAGTGGTGAGACTTTCCCTACCTCTAAAGCCTCAGTGGCTGTGTTTGGTGAGGTTGGTTGAAGATGAGCYGGTTCTCTGTAGAAAGGAAAGGAAGCAGCAAAGATAAAAAGCACTGGAAAGAGCCTCCCTTGCCATCAAATCCAGCCCCTTGCCTTCTCCACGTGCCCAGAACACAAGGGCGTCTCTTCTTCCCTTCCCTGTGCTGTCGTTGTCACTTTGTGCTCTTCCTGCAGACCCGGGCTGCTCCTTCCTGCCACGCCACATCCCCGGGTGCCCCAGCCCTGTCTGCTGCTCCTGGCCACCGAGGAGATCTCGGCAGCCCAGCTCCTCTTCCTCACCGGTGCTGGCAATGCCAGGCAGCGTGGATCAAAGCGAGAGGGCAGCAGGGGGGCTGCTGGGATGATGAAAGGCTTCGGAAAGCATCCGTGCAAGCGGCAGAGGGGTTGCTGCATCATTTCTGCTGCGCAAGCCCAATGCCTCAGGAAATTCTTCTGTTGCCACAAAAGCGCCTCTGCAGTAAAAAGGYGATGGGGGAACAAGAGGAGGTCACTGCTTGTGGTGCAGGATCTAGGAGGGTACTCCCCGCCTCTSCTTCAGGTCTGCGGACACCCCAGATCTGTTTCCCTTGTAATACTAGGTGAAGTGCATGAGCGATATCTCTGAGTCTCTCCTTTCCCGAAGCTCCGCAGACTGGGGGAGAAGGGAGTTGTGATTTGATGGAGGAGGAAGCTGAGAGATGGAAATTTTAGATCCTGGGGTATGTTTTAGGCTTGTTTCTACTTTTTATACAGTTCTTGCGAAGGCTGCTTTTTAGATGCTGACTGCTTCATCCTTCACATATTTAACCACAGACAATTTGCTTTGCCTCCAGCGAGCGGCACATCCCACGGTTTACTGAGTGGGTTGTGCCCTGACGTGAGCTATTTATACACCGTGACCAGCCTAAAGACTGCTGTCTGCGCTGGTGGTCTTCCCCCATCTCTAAAAAGAGACCTCACTATCCAAAAAAAATGGTACGAATGTCTGCAGGCTCTGGCGTTGCCCCCATGGGATGCTGGTGGCATGGTTGGGCCAGTATTTTTTCCAAAGAGCTGTTTTAGTTCTGCATATTGTACATCACTGGCAAAATCTTTTGGCTTAAGGCAGAGTTCGTTATATTTCTGATGGACCTCAGCTGTGTGCAGTAAGTGTTGAATACGACRCATTGAGCAGAAGT
Organism: Oceanodroma leucorhoa; assembly: GCA_030449065.1. Classification (NCBI taxonomy): domain Eukaryota; kingdom Metazoa; phylum Chordata; class Aves; order Procellariiformes; genus Oceanodroma; species Oceanodroma leucorhoa. Next base: position 1,320,513 of record JASVER010000120.1, read on the forward strand.
GCAGCAAAGTGGCATTTCATGTCTCAGGGAATTTATAATATGTGTATTATGTGTGTGTGTGTGTGTATCTCACGTAGATGTGTGCATATGTAGTAGGTTCAGTGCACCTTGCATGACTCTGGTGATGAGAGAACTAACAGCATCTACCAGTAGTTAAAAGTTTGTGGTGTTTGTTTTTTCTGTTGTTGTGGAATTTAACTGCGTATTTTTGTTGCTATGTATTTAGCTCCAGTGTGGGATGAGCACCTGGGGAARAAGGAGGGGTTTGGTGGGAGGGTTCAAGGCTCCTGTTCCTTCAGCCAAGGTGTAGGAKGTCACAATATATTTCACTGAAGACTTTCAGATTTTCCTGTAACAAGAATAGGAAAACCCACACTTGGCATTAGACATTTTCTTTTGGCAGAATAGAAAGGACAAGACTCTGGGGATTTTCTGTGTTTTGAAAGCATACTGCAGGGACGTCTGGCTGGGTTTCTTGTGGCTACGAAGCCTGGATGAACATGGCTGCAGGAGTTTGGGGCGTTCCCATCTTCCTTTGCCTCGGATCCTAAGGGAGGGTGGCTGGAAGAGCTGGGATTTGGTGCATGGCGAATATGGTTGATCTGGAGATGAGTAAGGCTTGGGTTTTCTTACTGCCTTAAGCAAATTTCTCAGTTTTGTCTCTGATTTCCACCCCCCACCCTTGGTTTTGGGTTTTCCCTCTTACTGGCATTTTTTCCTTTCATATTCCTTCTGATGTGATGGTGCAGTTAGTACTTGGCCATGCTTTAGGATCCTCTGATGGATTGCGAGGTGGGAGTTTGGTGCATTACCATGAAGTACTTACCAAGCCGGCTTCTCRGGGGCGAGAGCTGGTCAGCGGGGGCATTGTGGGAGGTAGGAGCTCAGGCTGGTTGTGCTTTTAGTCCCRGTTGAATGCTCAGTGCATTACTGTTCAGCTGGGACAAGTTCCAAGCTCCATTTATGTCTGGCACAAGCATATATCAAGAGTGCAGAGGGGATTTAATTGGACAGGTTTATCCCTTTAACAATTCTGATAGCCCTGAGATTTCCCTTGCAGGTATGTGGTGAACGGAGTCTTTATCAGCTCTTCTGCTCCCTGATAGGGACAATAAAAGGTTTCACTTGTCTAAAGAGCTGCAAAAATTGGCATGCAGCAAAGCATCTCTCGGCCCAGTTCAGAGCATCTCCYCACTCCCTCCTCTCTCTACCTCTGTCGCGGCGTGGGCTGGTGGGAAACGGGCAGTGCGGGCACGGCAGCTTTCTCTTCCCTCCTTCGCTGTCGGGGCTGTTGCTGTCCTCTGGTCTTGGTGGCATGTGGTCTTCAGGGCCGGCAGTGAGGGGGGGTCAGCATTCAGCAGGAGCAGCCCTGGGGTCGTGCTGGATTTCTCCTCCGCTGCTGGCAGTGCAAGGTCCCATTGCCATCTCGCTGCCCTGCTGAGCTGTCTGAAGGAAGTTCTTCCAGGCGCTCGCTGGCCAGGTCATCAGCGTGTTTAGCTAGAGGGGTCCCAGGACAGGAGGGAGAGACCCTCCTGAGCCGCAGTGCCTCGGGGGTTCGGGGTGGGTGGCAGCATGCGGTGCTGCACGGGCGGCCCTGGTGGGTTTTCCTGCTGCAGTGCGATACGGCCCTGGATGTTACCTGGTGGGGGACTGCTGGGCGTGCCAGAAGGCCACCAGTGGCCACATGCTGGCCTGCTGGGTCCCAGACCAGTATCCAAGCTAAGGGACATGTTACCTGTCTTGCCTAGGCAGCAAAATGGGGAGGAAAGAGAGAATAAACATAGTTGAGGTGAGCTCAGATGCAGCCTGTGGTTTTGGTGGGCTGTGGGGCTTCATTGCCCCGTGCACACCCGCCCYGTCCCAGCCACACAGCCATGGAAAGGAGCTCTAGCATTTGTGGAGGAAGGACCACAACCAGCACCAACCTTTCGCATGCTGAAGTTAAGAAAACATTTAAAGGTATGATCTCTGTGCTTTGTTAATTCATAGTGACAAATCCATCCCTCTTCCTGCTTCTTTGCTAATTGCTGGTTGGTGGCTTTTGTTTTTAATTCTATTTTTGATTTGCTCCTAATCAAATCCTGGCTGACTGTGCCCATGTATGTATTTATTTATTTATTCATTTGTGTGTGTGTGTGTGTGTGTGTCTTCTCCTGCCTCATGATTGTTCTTGCTCTGGACCTGCTCCAGTAATCCAATTTGAATCCAATCTCCCAGGTCTGGAATTCTAATTTACAGATTGCAGAGGGGAGCCGAACAATGCCYGCACACCAGGATGGGGGTTTATTGTTTAATCTAATCAGGGACAATCAGATGTTTGTAACAAGTCTATCAAAACTGTATTTGGGCCAGTTTGCCGAGCAATGTAACCAGCTTTCTTAATAGCGCTAACGGGATTTAGGGCTTCCTGCACTTTCATGCAGATTGTGTTGAACGTTTCCCTTTCTTCTCCCACGACCGCTTGGCAGCAGCCCAGCCCAAGRGGCTTTACAACTTTGTGAGCTGCTTGGTGCGCTCTGCGGCTGCGGAGGTTTGGGAGGGCGCGGGGGCTCCTGCTGCTGCCTCCCCCGGCACCGCTGCACGCTGGCGGTTGGAGGGCTCCCGGGACGATCCCGTTTGGGGGCACCCCTGCAAGGTACGGGCTCAGTATCGCAAACGCATCTGGAGTCACGGATGGGGAGTGGAAAGCAATGCTTCTGACCTGTTAAAATATTCAGTAAGTCTCCATAGCTGGTCTCTGGCCCTGTATGCATGCTGTCAGCCTTCCCGCACYGTGGGCTTGTCTGGCTGTTGGCAAAAAACAAATAAAGAAACCTTTGTCCTCTCTTGCCCTTGGCAGATTAAGGCTGTTGTTTCKGGGTATTTGCTTTAAGATGTTTGGGTGGTTGCAGTTCAGAGAAGAGACCTCCTTGGGRTTTTTTGGGATGCCCACCCAGGGCCTGGAGCAAAAGAGGAGGCAAAAACAGTTCTGCAAACGAACTGATGTCTCTTAATATAGCTCTCCAACCCAGAGCAGAGTTTTCTTACTTTTCCTGTGCAAATAAGTAGTTTCTTGACTTTCCCCTTCCCGAAAACGGAAATATCCCCTGGTCCCTTACCCTGGCAGCTAGCTGTCAGCCAGGAGGTGAACTTACACCGGTTCTCACGCCCCAGGTCCGTACCACTTAGCTCTGTACCTGATGCCTTTGCTCGGGGATTTATTTTAGGCTTGTGGATTCCTCCCAGCCCCAGAGCATCTTCCCTTTGGCAGGCACCACGTGCCGCACTCATCCCTGAGGCAGGCACGTCGAGGGGGGCTGCGGCGTGCTGCCGGTCCCTGCGTTGGGTCCGGGGCTGAGGCTCCTGGTCTCGGGTCACGCAGCAGTGCTGGGAGCTGTAGCTGGGCTTTTAGCCTGAGCAAAGCCTGCCCTGGCGCCCGCTCTCCGAGCGCTGCTGGGCTGGTTTGCACGCACAGGGAGGAAGACTATGAACTCCCTGTGATGGGAACTAACCTTTCTTTGAGGGGTTAATCGCTGCGCGTGCCTTGTCTTTCTGCACTCTGTACCCTGCAGTGTGAGGAACCCAGAGACCTCTGAGACCAAGTGAAGAGAAGGATGAAATAGTTCTTAAAAGGTTTTTCACTTCCCTTCCTAAAACCGTGTTGTGTATTTGACAGCAGTTTGCATGTTATTTTTCAGTTTTGCCTGGTTTCTCCAGTGCTCTTAGCAGAGGTGGAGGTAACTAAAGCCATTAGTGTTGTCAAGGGATTTGCAGCAGTTGTAGTTCTCAGCTGTCTCAAAGCTCAGATCCATCACCTCGGTCCTCACCCTCTCGAGCTCCCGAGGCCTGGCAGGGCTGCCTTATTCCATCCACTAAGGGCATGCGCTTGGGGATGGTTGAAAGGATAAAAGAAGATGAGTAAGACATACTGGTCTATCTATATAGATAGATATAGATATAAAAATGGTCAGTGATGCAGTAGAGGAGGGGATCTCCGACGGAATTGGTGCTAGGGAGGAGAATTGCCATTTAATTCTTCATAAAACAACCTTTAAACATGGTTGGGAAGAAATGTTTGCAATAATAGCAAAATAAAAGAAACCATGTCACTGAAAAAGGGATTTATTTGAATTTCCTTGGTTAGTTTTGGCGTGAGAAAATGCATTTCCATGGCAGTTTGGTAGCTAGAGTCGCTTCTGCACCCTGTCCTATGGCTTCGTAATCTGCGCATGGTGGGAGGGGGCGAAAGGAGGATCTTTATTTCCCCAGGGTTGCCTGTAGTTTTGCAGGGCGTGTGTACCCCTGCGCTTATGGATCAGCTCTCAATCCCTGGGAGTTTGGCCCCTGCCCTCCATGCTGCTGTACATCCTTGAAGAGCTCGCTGAAGCCCAAGATCTTGGGCAGAAAAGGCTCCCACCAATTTATTCTCGTTTCATGTTTTTTCCCCTGAATGTTTGAAATGCATCATCTGGGATGGAAGGCTCTTATATTGAATGGGAATAATTGACCTGGGGAGAAAAGCGGAATCATTTTGAATTCAATTCAGGTAGAATGAGGATTATTATTTTTAAGGGTTTCATCCCCTAGTTGAACTAAAAATCAATTATTTGTATAGCTCTGTTTACGGACAAGTAGCGAAGTTAAAGACTCTAATGATTGAGGGGGTGGAGGCTTGGGCCTGCAGGTTAATGGACTTGCATGAAGCTTTTTTGTCTCAAAAGCTCTCTTCAAATCCCGCCTTCTTTTCCTAAAGAAAGTGGATTTGGCAAGTCTCATTTCTGCAGCTCACGAAACACAAATCAGCTTTTGCTCGGTAGGTCTCTGCACGAGAGTCCGATGGCTTGAACAGCAGGGATAGCTGCAGGTAAGAGCAGGAGGCTCGCGTGAAGATGGTTTGCATAATAAGCATTTAGCTTGGCTCTGGGCAAGTGGTGCTGTGCTGGTATACACGAGCTGGCAGGCGAGCGTGCTCTCTGTCTTGTGGTATGGTGTCTAGCGGGGACCGTGCTTTCTGTTCCACGTAGCTTTGCTTCGCATCCGCTGCAGCTTTAACGGCGTGAGTTTGAAACCCGTCAGCATCCAGCCCTACCCCATAGCAAGGAGCTATTATATATTCCCRGAGCAGCTGATGTCCATTAAATGTTTGAGTGACACTACAATAATGTGTAAAATATCTGTGATAAGGATCTAGCAAATCTTAATAAAAAAAAAAAAAGGCGACAAGAATGTAAATGGCACATACAATTGTGATAAAGAGCCAGTGATAACATTAAAGAGTTTATATCAATTTAATGCAAGTTTAGTGCCAAAGCMTGTGATCTCTCCTTTAAAGAGGAGTTGTTGGCAGCCCATGGTATTCCAGCAGATAGTGCTCAAATGGTCCTGGTCCTCTGGACCGGCTGTCCTTGCAGCCAGCATGCTACATGGAAGCTGTCTGCTTGCAGGGGATTAATGAAAACCTTTCCTGCTGCTATAATAAAAATARCATTCCTTGGAAAAATAAAGTGCCCCTCTGCCTGCTGGCCTTTGGGTCCCTCAAAATGCAATTAAAAARCAACTTAATACAGCCACGTGATGAGAAATCTGTCAGTGTTCACAGGCAAGATCTGAAGTGAAAGCAAGGTGAAACAGATGCGAGCMAAAATATTTAACCGTGCGCCTGCCTGCCTGCCCAGTGGTGCTTGTGGAGCAGCCGGCTGAACTGGGACGAGCGGGGCTGGAACTGGGTTAGCTGGGGGAGCTGGCAGCAGGAGCGGCTCCGCGGGCACGGAGCTGGGCTGCAGCAGCGCCTGCGAGGGCATGGGAGCCGAGCCGTAACCCGGCCGGGGCTTCGTGTGTCTCTGCTTGCCTGCGCCTGCCAGAGCCCCCTGTTTTCTGGGCTGGTGTTTCTGCTTTACATCCTTGCTTTCGGTCCCTCCTCTGCTGGTTCAGATATGCCACGTCCCTGAAAGTGGCTGAGGAGCAAGGCGGTAAAGGCTGCCGGAGGTACCCTTACAGGATTGATGGAAGTGGCAACTCCAGTTTTCTCAGCGCGGTGCAGGGCTGCCGGCCGTAGGTCGGTATTTGTGCCTGCCCAAATGTCTTCCCAAAACTTTAAACAAAATAATGGGAATTAAAACTAATTATAATGGTGGGTTGTTTTGTTTTTTTTTTTTTCTGCAGGCATGAAAATTAAGAAAAATTCCTTTAAGTAAAGCTGGTAATTTCTTAGCAAGTAGGGGATTATAAAGGCTGGGACTGAACCGCCCTTCCAGGCTGGGATGCTAGCGCAGGGCTCCCGCGAGCGCCGGCAGTGCTGCCTGKCTGTCTGTGGCTGATCGGTGCTGCAAAATGCACGGTCGCCTTTGGCCATCCCGTGTTTGCCTTTTGTGTGCTGCTACTTGTAAGAGGCGTGAGTTGAAATCCCACCTCAGCTCTACACAAAGAGCTGCTGTAGCAACAACAACTTTATTGGAGTTGTGCTGGGAGCAGTGTTTCGTGTTGCACGCCAGTAGATGGCACAGCTTTTATATCAGCTAATTATATAGGGAGAAAATGCCGTTTTGTGCCATTCCTGTTGCTAATCTTAGCCATGCCTCACTCTCCACTCGCACAAAGATGTCTCTGCTGATGTGCCTGTAATTGAGGAAGTCAGGTAAGTTTATGGGAGAAGATGTTGAGCTTTGTAACATTGGGGGGCAGTGGGAAACCATGATGGGAAAGAGGTAAGCAAGCGTGCTCTTGGATGAGTGTGGAAGCAGATAAGCAAACTTCAAGGTGGTGGTAGTKTGGCTTCCCATGCGCATTCCAGCGAGTGATGAATTCCCTTAGGATAGATATATTTGACAGCTCCAGCTTTACGCATGGGGAAACTGAGGCCTGGAGAGATCATACTTTGTCTTTGATACACCCGGGAACAAGAGCTGTGCTTCCTAATTAAGTWCTGGGACTCTAGCTACAAGGTGTCCTTCATGCCTGGTTACTGCAATAACATCTCCCTGGAGCTCAAAGCTCCTTCTCTCTGCTCTGCTTGGGTTTGGCACTATTGCTCCCTGGCCAGTTCAGGCTTTGAATGTGAAATTTTTTAGCAGAAAATGTGAAATGCACCCTTCCGAAAGAGTTTGGCCTTAAATCTTCTCCCTGCGTGATGCTGCCCAGCTGTTYTGCACCTCCCCTAAGCCAAAGCAGTGCTCTGGCCCCTTCAGGCTTGGCGTGTGGAGCTTGCTGAGCGGTGGCCACTGGAGCTGGAGGGTTGCTCAAGKGCAGCACGACAGCCGTGAAACGGAGAGGGAGGCTGCTCGTCCCTCCGCGCCCCTGTCCTGGGAGGTGTGCTGAGACCTCAACGTTAGAAGCAATCTTTCTTCCTACCTTCCGCCTGCTGAGGAACTTCTTTTCACTGCTGAAATTGATTCTTGCAAGTGGATGGAAGGGATATATCCCAAATCTTGAGGGCCTGGAGTGCGTGTGGAATATAAAACAGAGTGTATGTATGTGCTGCAGTAAATAGAGTTGTCACTCTAAAAGAAATGGGGTTTCTAGTGCTTGTCAGATCACTTTAAAACCATTTTTATTACTAGATTACATTCTAAGATAAGGTTTATTGTAGCAAAAAAGAGGGAAGGTGTAGGATTTGACTGCAGATTTGAAAACACACTTAAAAATTATGAAGAGTCTTTGAGCCTTAGCTGAGGGCAGACTGCCTGCTTCAGGGTTTTTCTCTGGGGCGTCTCCTTCCTAGCTGAGTTAAAGGATGATTTCCTGATTTGTCTCCCCTAGCACATCCCCTTTTATAACCAAGAATGACGTGCCATGCGGACACTGGCACAGAAGCTCCAGCTGACGAGTCCYGCGTATGGGGCAGAAACCCTTCCAGGGTGTCTGTTCCACCCGTTCCCTGAGTGTGGCTTTAAAACAACTGCCCAGAGGATTTCGTGTCAAAACTGAGGATCAGTCCTGGCACATGTTGACTTTCTTCTTTCCCTTCCTCTCCCCCATGGGCATTGCTCCTTAAACATTTTGCTCTAGTTATATCCTTTGTCTATGCTCTTACTTTTAGTGCTAAGTCTGGAAGCAAAAGAAAACACTRGGTAGGTGCCAACTCTTTTCTTAGCTCTTCCTTTCAGATACCAGTAGCATCCCTTTTTCTAACCCAGCCTGGTTTTATCTAGTGATATTTGTCTACSTTTGATATGTATCAGTGAAAAAGTTGTTCTCCATTGCCTCAGCTGTTCATTTGATGCAGCATGCCAGAGAAAACAGCAGTCTCCTTCTCCCACCAGACTTGGACTTCGGAGTTGTGTTGTTTCGCATCTACCTGCTCCATCTACCATCCTAGTTTAGATAACCACAAAGCACTTCACAGACCAGATGCTGGAAGAAGCAGTTGCTTTGCAAACACCATGTGAACACTGCAGCCCCCCGCACTGCGCAGAGCGAGCGTGGTACGGAGATGCAGACAGGAGAGCGATCTGCGGCTGGGGAGGGATGTTTGGATGCAGCTTCCAAACCAGCTTGTGGGTTCGGTCAGAACTTGGCTGTTTTGAACATTGCACAAGTATTTGAAAGTCACTCAGTATCTGGCGCGGTGAGAAGGAAGTCAGCTGGATTTAACCCTTAGACTTGCGCAGAGCCATGTTTACCGTAACCTCTGGCCTCTAAAGAATCAGATTTATTTTGCATACAGACTAATGCAGGTAGTCTCCACTGCCTTGATRTTAGTGTTTTTCTGTCTCTCCTACCTCCAGCCCCTACTCAAACCCAGAACCTCTGCAAGGTCCCATTCTGAGTAGCTGCTTTGCTCCCTCTGTGCTGAGCATCCCTAAAACCTGAGCCGTAATAGCATCCCTGCTAATTATATCACTGCAGATTTATTTCATGGTAATATTATTGCTGGCCTCAGGCATCACCACTATCATTGGAAAACATCGAATGATCACAGCTCCTTAGCTGCCTCCATTAAACCTGAGAGAAGCATCTGGGCCTGTTTATAAGTTTGTCTTTTGATGAGAGCCAAGGATTGATGAGCTGGTGGATGCGAGGTTTGCAGAACATGCCCTGGAGGGAAGCTTGCCTCGTCACGGCAGCCATAAGGTGCAGATGGCAGGATCGCTAGCGGAATGCATATGCAGCCTGGGAAGCGGGGAGCGAGGCGCGAGCGTCACCTTTATCTCTTCGGGGCAGACCTTGCCCCCTTCCTCGCAGCGGCATCCAGCGCCGAGGGCAGCGCAGCTCTCYGTGCGGGACGGCTCTGCGCTCCGGACCAGTGGTGCTGGCGGCTTGGCCGGAGCTGCTCCCAGGGAAGGGGGCGTTCCGAGGAAGCGAGACGTCTTGTGAAGCTTTCTGCTGAAAGTCTTGGAGGTAGGGCAGAAGAAAAGGCAAAGATATCAGTGCTGTTTTTCAACAAAAAATGGAGAAAAAGAATTTAAGAGTTTTCTCTGTGTTTTCCTTGCTAGAAATAAAATACTGCAGCCCGTGTGCTGGGTACCGAGGCCTTCCGCTACGAGCGTGGCTGTAGGTCAGTGCTGTATCCCCAGGGMTGTTCTGTCCCTGGGACCCAAGGTCGTAGCTGCTTGGTGCTGCAAGGTGGGTCCCTTAGGGAGCAGTGGGACAGCAGTAGGTCTGTAGGGTGCTGAAGACCTCTGGTTTTTGGAGGATATGTTAAAAATGTTCAGCATACATCCCAGTACTGCGCAGCTTTGTTGCGAGGGAGTTTTTTTCTGCGCCTGAAGCCTGTCTCGACTTGCTGGGATGGGGTAACCATCATCCCTGGCCAGTGAGTTGGTCTTCCCCACGGATGCCTGTGGTCCCCAGACAGCCACCTAAGGGAACAGCAGAAGATTATCACAGATCTGAGATTTAGCTGATGTGGAGAACACRAGGAGGTAACTTACCAAGATCCCTTTCAAGATCTATAAAAGTAGATCAGTTGTTATTGATTTTACTGTGTCTGGCCATAAAGTCCTTTTTTGGTTATGGTGTGAAGTGCTCCAGCACGGCGATGAGTGGGCCAGAAACTTGACTGAAATGGGGTCAGTAAATTACATGCAGACAAAAGGCACTTACACTCAGACTGCATCAAGTCTCCTGGTAATTTCAGCAAAACAGTCAGAGCAGAAATATGCTGATAATTATTTAAATTAGACTCTGAGCATTGAATTTTTTTTCTTCAAGTAACAGCACTTCAGCACTTGTCCAGATGAGTGCTAATTTACCYAAATGGAAAGGTTTATTAAACATGCCAGCCAGTGCTTTAGTAATATTTAGGACAGCAATTTTGCTTTATTATATCTCTTAACAAAGAGGACACAGGCTTCTGGATCCAGCACCAGAGCAGTCAGGGGATGTTGGGCAAGATCCAYGTCAGCTCTGCCTGGTCTTGAATTAAGGTGCATCATTTCTGYTTCAGTTCTGCCTCTTTGCCAAGTGCAAACCTGGGACCTGACTTAAAAAAATGCTACTGACTTGACCAGATTGAGGGACACTCAAAATCTGGATGTCTTCTAGGTGCAGGAGTCACGGCTATGATTTAGAAATGTTGAAGGATGAAATTGAGTTTGCTCCAGTGAAATGGGCCCTGAGCCATGTGCTGAGGAAGATGAGCCTCAGCTCCTCCTGCTGCCCTAGGATGCATTTGGCAATGTGTCTTTTTGTGGAGGAATTCAGGTGCATGAAGATGATCCCAGCCCATCATTTGCCATCCCTCACGGATCTGTTGCACGCAGCCTCTGGTCTCCGTTGTTAGCATGTGTGGTGTTGTATAGGTGTGCCTACAAACTGGTAGATACAATTGAATCTGAGCTGGAAGCTATCCAGTGTGTTTATCTTTGTTTCACCACCAGGACTGTCTTCAGACTAACCACATTGTGGTATGCTGGCTTTGCTGTTTCCCTTAGGACTCTAAATTTCTTTGTTTTAATTATTTGAGAAGATGCTTCATGAAGCCCAATGAATTGAGGTTCTGCTAAAATGTCCAGTAGAAGTCTTCTGCTGCTTTTTGTCTRTGGGTGCAGATGTTTGGTTCTGTGGCTTCTCCCAGGACTCAGATGGGAAATTAGGACTACTTGCATGGATTAGAGATAATATAGAAGTGTCTTAGATGTGAATCTCCTCACAAAGAGGATGGTTATATGGTGTGAGTGCTTCTTGGAGATCCATCCAGGGGAAAATTTCTTTTAGGTTTTGAAATTCCTCTGGATCCTCCAGAATAAAGACACCCCACCCCCACCCCCCCCAAGAGTGCGATGTTAAGCTATCATACTATAAATCTTGAGAGTGTCTGTAGCTCTGGCTGTTGGCGGAAGATTTGGCAAAGGAGAACCTATTGAAGTTCTGGGTTGTAAATTCTTCCAGAGCTCGGACGCAGGGTGCAGCCAACGGTGATGGGAAGATTTTGGCTTGATTCCAGGCACTTGGTCTGTCTTCGGTACCATCGGGTGAGCAAGTGGTGTCAGAGCAATGAGTGGAAAGGCTGTGRCTGCTCTCTTAAGCGAGTGCAGATGTTGAATGTCTCAGAGGAGAAACGGAGAAGTGGATCTTCTCTAGAGTTAATGCAGAGGCTCTCTAATCTCCACAGGGAGCTGGAGTCGCCCCAGACAGGTCGAATACAGTTGTGTCCTGTTTTGCTGGAAGTGCAGAAGAGCTGCCGGGAGGAAACATGCCTTCTCRGCTCCCCAGTGTGGGTGGGCAGGAGGCCAGGTCTTCTAGGGACCGTTGTTGATTCCCGTCGTCCTTCTCGTGCTCCGGAATGGGCAGAGCGCTGTGCTGTCACAGCTCCTGAGAGGTGGGCAGTGCGTGTCCGAGGAAGGGACCTGGTGCACAGTGACAGCATAGCATGGAGATGGACACCGTGCTACTTGCATGTGCTTGGTCACCAGCTCACCTTGGGCTTCCTGCTCTTCAGTGTGCAGAACATTATGCYCGTAGTGCATCCGATGGCAGGGTGTCACGAATGTTTCTAGCAGGCCCTCAAGTCTCTAGAGCAGCAGAGCTTGTTGTAGGGACAGCAGTGCTGCCTTAYCCAAATGTGTTTGGTGAGCCCAGTTAGCGAGCCCTGCTCTGCTCGCCCGCCAACTGCCACATCCCACCAGGCAGCTCCCCTCTTCTGGTAAGCCTGCTTTCGCCACGGTTGCAAAATATGGCTGCTGCAAAGTGTTTCAGGGCAGCAACCAAGATAAAACCCAGCCATGGCTAYCGATTTCCCCTCATGCAATACTGTTGCTATTTACAGTCCTGGCAGTTGGCTGGTAGGAATATGGAATTTCCAGAATGGGAAATACAAATGGAAATTGTTTGAAAGGAAACTCTTGTTCTGCATTATTGAYGATACGTGGTTTTTAGCGTTTGGCATCCCATGGGGAAGCGTGCTGTGACACCTCGTTTATGGTGGAGCCCCAGTGTACCGTGGACCGTCAGCCAGTCTCATCCATCCACAGTAACAGGGATGTGGGGAAGCAGCTTAGAGGAGTCCTCCCRGCTCATCCACCTTTAAAAAGTGTAGAGAGACAGACGATCTGGGATTCAATTTTACCGTTCTAGCACCTTTCTCAGCACCCTGATTGGAAGTGCTTAACCTCCTCTTCATTAATCAGTTTGAATTTTATCTAAAATTCATCCTCGATGAAGGCAAATTAGATAGAGTCTACTGCTTCTATCTTGGGCAGAAAATGATGGCAGTGCATGCAGGGTTTAGCAGGCAAGTGCATTTCAGCTTGAATCAGAGTGACACTGTGTTTTTGGCAGCTCTGTACTGACAAGGCTAAAGGAATGAGCCATGTCCTGTGCGCTCAGTTCCCAACAGGCGTGTGATGTTGCACYGGTGAATCCCAGGTGACACGTGATTGGGATGCCACAACCCAGAGCAGCAATACAAGTCAATCACCAAGCCATTGAGGTTGGCAGGGACCTCTGGAGATCATCCAGTTGAACCCCTGCTCAGAGCAGGGTGAGCTGGAGCAGSCTGCCCAGGAAATCAAGTTGCTGTCATTGTCCTCATTTTACAGGTGGGGAGAGTAAGCCCTGGGTAGTGACCTGGCTGTGATATCTGGAAGGTGAGTGCAGGTGGTTGGGGTGACATGCCTGGCATGATGGTGAGAAGGTGAAGAAGGCCTTGAGGCTGCAAGGCACGTACGTCTGTGCTTACTCAAAATTTCATGAGCTCCTGGTTGCAATGGCGCTGTCTTTTCATTAAGGAAATTTTTCCAGGAATCAAAGCTACTAAGGTCTGTAAGACTTGAAGAGCTTTAAGATTGGTACATAAATGCATTGAAGAGGTTTGTCATCTTCTCTGAACAGCTCCTTTACTATTGGATGTTTTTGTACAGGGATGAGTGGAAAACAAGGAATAAGGGGGATAAGAGGCAGTGAACTTTGTTTGTAGAGTCCTTGGCCTTCTGGTCACCTGAGGAAGTCACCTTTCTGCTGAGATCCTCTGTAACAAGGACCCRGGGGAGGTGGTCTTCCTCTAGTGATCTGCTGAAGTTCAGCCTATGGGGGCAGTTCCACAGTCCCCGATGAGTGCATGGCCTCCTGGTCCCTCCTGCCTTGCCCACAGAGCAGTCTTACTGCTTCTGCCACAAGGTTTCCTGGAAAAATTAGGCAAATAGCCAGGCACCCTGTTAGAGTCTGGCCRAGCCACGTTCTCCTGCCCAGGTGTGGAACAAGCATCCCACTGGGGTAGCTCTGTCCCAGCCAGCCAGAGAGCATCTTAAATGTCTGATGAATCTTTCGTGGCAGGATTTTAGCCATACCCTTTCCTTGGGAAGAGGTAATGACTACAAGGTGCTTGCTTTTGAACTCCTCCATCTCTCCGAAACCTGCGGGCCTTCTCCCAGATGAGCATCCCTCCTGATGCTGCGGCCGACGAGGCGGGGAGCTGGGACTGATTGGCTGCACTATTGCAGAAAGCTGCTGGCTGATTTACCTAAGCCGTGGCGCTGAGTCGAAATGCAAAAGTGCCGGCTCTCATCACGCCGCAGCTGCAGTTTACATTGGGGGGGAAGGGGGGAGTGCGCCCGTGAGAGAGACACGAGCTCTTTCGCTGCGTGGATCGCTGGTCTCCACCCTTACCTGGGGTGCAAAAGAAATGGTAATCTCACATTCTGCTTTATTTTCTGTTTATTTCTTCCCTCTCTTCCTGGTGAGGGCAGATAGTGTAAGAATTAACCTCCAGGGACATTGGTRACTTCCTAGCAAGAAAAAACATCATTTGAAGGCTCCTAAGAAAATGAATTTCACTGGMAGGAACAACACCTAGAAGACCCTCTCTCTGTTAGGATATAGACGTTTTGGAAAGTGCCCTGAGTCCCCAGTGTGTCATCTTCGCTGYGGACCAGGAAGGCTTTTATAGCCCGAATCCGCCTCCCTCTTGCAAAGCACGTCGCTGTACTTCTTGTGGGGGTTCGCGACCTGGTGTGTGAATCTGTTCTTCCCATTGGGTGGCTCAGTTGATCGGTGGCAGGTTAACAGCTTCTCCTGCATCTCATGGAAAAGAGGAACAYGGTGAAAACGAGAACAAACCAAATTTTGCTGCACTGCTTGGAACAGCTTGTGAGCTGGGAGTTTGTCCCTGCAGTCCTTTCCTCGTGCCTTCTGCTTTCTGCTGTGACTGATGATTGGGATGAGAGCTACTCGGTGTCGTGGAGCAGCTCCGCAGGCAAAGCCTTCTGGCAGTCTAGACCTGAACCTCCTTTGCGCTGCTGCTGCTCTGGTCTAGCTGCTTAGCTAATACTTTGATGCTTGTGGGTTGCCTCACTAGGAGGAGGAACTAATGATGGAGCTAGTGATGCACTCCTTGCTTCCGAGATCGCACACCAAGGCTGGTTTTGCTGATACAACATCTTTGCTCACAGTCGCATGAAATTCTTGCTAGAATAGTGCTTGGAAAGCTGTTCTTAAAATCCTGGGCAACATAGCAGGATTCTGGTCTGACCCCTGCACGAAGCAGGGATGGTTAGATGTGTTGGTCAGGACCTTGTCTGTTGGGTTTTGAAGATCTCCAAGGGTGAAGCTCCTACACTCTGGGTCCCTGTTCCAGTGTTGACCAACCTTACGTGATTTTTTTAGATGTTGCCATATTGTGTCCGCTGCTTCTCACCCTATCCCTGTGCACGTCCAAAAAGAGTTTGGTTTCAGCATACTCTAGAGACGTGTTGAACTGCTTGCACCCTGCTATGTTGCCCTTCCAGCAGCTGCAGGAGCGGTTAAAACCCCTGTGAGTACCAAAGCTTATCTGTTCTTCGGTCTAGAGACTTTCCCTCCCGTGATCTCTTGCTTGGTGCCTCTTTCTTCCTTTGTTCTTTGGCTCCTTTACCCCATTAAACACATGGGTTTGAATCAACAGCCAGTGTAACCCTCTGCCCACATACTTCCATTTCTGGCATGCCCTGCATACAGAGCCTGTGTTTTAGGTGATGCCCCATCTTATTTCAGTGTTCCTGCTCGAAAGAGACGACTTCTCAGCCTCCTTTCATTTGGGAAAAAAATGTTATGCAAATAGCCTCAAGCCCAACCTTTTGGCCCTGGATTGCAACAGGGAGCTGGATGTCACCGTGGACTTGGGCCAGGCAAGCAGAGGGCACTCCTCCCTGGTGCTGATGCTATGGAGAGACCCTCCTGCCTGCTCTGGTGCTCGCTTGTCACCAGGGCAGGTGGTGTAACTGTGCTTGAGCACTCCCGATGCCCAGTGTTGGGTGGYTGAAYACTGGAAYGGGTTGCCCRGGTAAGTRGTGGAGACTCCRTCCTTGTGGGTAYGCAGAACTCAACTGGACACAGTCTAGTGCCAGTACTCGATGGCCCCATCTGAATGGGGACCAGGACTTGGACATATGATGGTCTTTTTGTCTGAGAGAACTGAGGTGGGCTTTCATGCTCTGAACTGAGGAAGGAGGRTTGGTGGTGGTGCAGGAGTGGCAGAAAACAAGCTGGGTGCAGTATGTAGGGCACCCGCTCCTGACTTCCAGCCAAGCTGAGCTGGAGGAGGGAGTCTTACAGATGACTTTGTTGAAGTCATCAGGAGAACAGCACGTCTCCGACTCACTTTATAGGTCTTGTGCGGATTTCATGTGCCAGAGCTAAAATAATACATGATTTGTTAAACTGGCTTTTTTCACGGCTGTAGGAAATAACCYAGCCATTCAGCTAGAGCGGCAGAGACGCCGATCAGCGCTGGCAGGGTGGGCTGCGCTGACTGCTGTCACSATGCTGTTCCTGTGGAGGCTGGTGGAAACAAGGGAGTCAGAGTGGTAAAACCACACCGTGCTGGACCGTGCTTGGCAGAGCAGCCAAAACACGGAGTGCAGGGAAACTAAACAGGAGCACGAGGACTGCCACACTGATAAGAGTAACGTGTGTAAGACAACATGTTAGAGAAGTGAAAGCATCAATCTGGCTGATTTTTCCAGTAAATTCAACAGATGCCTCCAGGACATAGGTGTCACACCAGTGTGGGGTTCACCTGGCCTTTCAGGTGGGGCATCCGGTGGACTCAGAGTATTTTCCCCAGTGGACTGTGGCAGGGTGTCTGCTCTTTAGGCATGGAGGTTTATTTAAAATTTCCTTTACTGCTTTGCTAAATCCAGAGCTGTTGCTGTAGTGAAGAAGGGTACTACAAAAAAAAAAAAAAAGGAGGTAAAATTGAATTGTGAAGAATCTGGAATATACCAGCAGCTGCCACACCTGATCCATGGTAAAGGGGATTTTTTCTGCTCCTTAATGGGGTTCCTCTGCACATTCAGAGTCTGCAGCTGAAGTGGCTTTTTTTTGCTGTCTTTCCTTATTATAATCTCCTAATTGGTTTGCTAAATTCACTCCTCAATCGCTGTAAGCATTAAAGTGGAGTGAGTCCCGTTAGATAGCCCTTTTCCATTCATATTACCTACTTAAGCAAATTACAAATTAAGATTTTCTTTTTTTCTACAATTTCAGCCTTTCTGATGYGCCAAGTAACTTGTGTGTTAGAAACGCTGGTCTCGGGGGCGGTGGGTTCCCCACCTCCCTCTCTTCCTGGTCAAGTCATGGAGAAGTGGTAGCTCATCGCAGGAGTGCATTCGCTGCATCCCGCTCTGATTTGGTCCTTTGCCTGSATGTGTTTTTGTGTTGTGGTTTTGTTATAAGGGGAGGATGAATGATTCATTGCTGTCTCGCAGCGGAGGGGTCAGCGGGTCGCCCACAGCCATATCTTATTATCATCTGGAGCTTAGTCTGCTGAGGTATTGCTAACCATCTGTAACACATACCGCTCATTTCCGTGGCGTGCTCATAACCTCTGCTAATTATTTATAAAGGGTTAATTAATAGGATTCTGTTCTAAACAGTGACCCAGTGTTCTTTGTTTCTGGTCCTTCAGCTAAAGTAACAGTACTCTTACTGAAAACAATAGTAATTCATTCTTGAGAACAAGGGTTTTGAGGTGCTATATCAAAGCTCCACGAAAAACCGCATGTGGCGTCTGCCTCTTTCCTCTGATCACTGATTTTGTAATTTTATAAAAGAAAGCAATCAAGTTTGTCTCATTATATTGGTGCTCCTTGTTCAATTCCATTATCCTTTTAGGCTTTTCTCTTAATGTTTGTTCCACTGTTTTAGTAAGGCTTGAAATTAGACTAATTCCCCAGATCACTCTTCTTCCAGTTTTAAAATTTAGATGAAACATTATATTGAGTTCTGAAAATCAGAGAGACAATAAGGTAGAACCGTTAATGTGCTGAAAGAGACTATTTACCTGGTCCCGTTAGCCCCTGCTCCGAAAGCAAAAGCAGAGGGCACCTGGTATAATTAAAAGGCAACAGGTCTCCTATAAGCTAAAGGAAACATTTTTTAATACAGCTTGTRGCTAACTGGTAGAACTTGTTGCTCGAAGATGCTGTCAGAGCAAGAAATTTAGCAAGACACAAAAAAGAAGAGAAGCTTGTTATGATTAAGAACAGTCGCTCGGATTCTGCAGTTGTGATAATCCTGGCTTGTGTAGTGTTGCCGTTGTAACAGYGGGTTTACTTGTGTGATGGAGGCTTTCAAGATCAATGTGAATATCTGTAAATTGAGCCCAGGAGAAGATGTATTACCAAGGCTGTTCTGTTTCTTGCTTTGGGAAGATTTAAGGCAGTAATTAGTGAGGCCAGGAAACTGATTTCCCTTCTTGCAGCTGGATTTTGTAAGATGCATAGTTGCAGTCTTTCAGGCTGAGAAGATGAGAGTTGGGTCTTTCTCTCTCTCATCCATTTGCAGGATGCGAAAGTTGGTGGGACTCCAGGCCACTTCCACTACAGCAATCTCCCTGCTTTTCCTGAAAGATGCATTAAAACTTTCCCACAGACTGAGACCACCTGGCAATAACTCTCTCTAGAGAACCTCCCATGCAGGTACCTCCTACTTTACTGAGCTCTAAACTGCTTTGTATCTACGAAGTACTATTGGTAGGGAAGAGGAGTGTCTTTTATTTAYACCTGCCTTAGGAGCTGGACCCGATAGCTACTCCGCCTTTTCAACTCTATCAACTGTTTGGGTATAAAATACATATTTTTTTAATCACTAATGGGAAGATGAACAGGAGAGATGAGAATAAGCCCGCTGCTCCAATGGGAATTTTAGGCATAAGAGATCTGCGTGCACATCTTAAGCGCTTCTTCTCTCCCTACACACTTCGTTATTGCTTTCTAAGCCTTTTCCTTTAAAAATGAAGCAGTTTCTTAAACAGGCAGTAGTTTTTCATCTGTTTTACCCATTCTGTCTATTAAAAGATCTTGACCCCTCCATTTCCATCTTTTGGGATAACAGTAGTAAGTTGTGCCAATTTGGTAGTCAGTGTGTGGAAATCAGTGTGTCTATAAAATGCATATTCTCTTTGATTGCCTGCATTTAAGCCTGATTATGTTCAAATCACCCAAACATCACAAAGTGCTATGCGAAGTATAATAATCTGTCATCAGAGGCAGACAGAGAGAAGGGGAAACAACCCTTTAGATTTTGGTAGAACCCGAAGAGTTTTACACATCAGCTTTTCAAATGCCAGCCTGTTTGGAACTTCTCAGAGCCAAGAGCCTGGATGCTACTTTGCAAGCACCCAAGCTCGGAGATCTCTGAAAGGGGTGAGGCTTTAATGCCAAGAATATGTTTTGCATTTTAGTAAAACCACCCCAAAAGTTTCTAATGTTGCACAATGCACTTGCATGCTACCAGATTCCACGGATCTTCACTGATATTAACAATCTGACGTTCCTGTTGGGTACAATGGAGATGGAAACAAGTCTTTTGCCAGCCTCCAAAGAAAACGAAGTAATCTGCTAGCCTAACGCCTGAGTTGCTCCTGAGTGGTATGTCCCAGAGACCCTGCGCTCGGCCTTTGCCAGGACAGGTTTCTTGTTCCGTTTCCCCTCTAATAAGAGCATGCAGTATGCTCTGATCATGGTCAGGTGGGGTAAAAACACTCCTGCTGCCTTGGACTGTCTCAGAGGCAATGTCCACACTCCTCTGCATGCTTCCATGTGTTTTTTTTGGTATAGTGTTCCTCACCTGGGGTGCAATTTCTGCACCCCTAAAATGATTGCCTCGGCTTGTAGCCCAGCAGTTTGTAGCCACAAAATCTAGATGTCAAATAAAATAACTTATTTACCCTCTAGATTATCACACTGGCAGGCTGGCAGTACCTGGCACCCATCAGGAGGGAGACGAGGGCACCCTGTTATCCCCGTCCCCTGCAATCCCGCTGTGGTACAGGGATGCCCCGGGGGATCGCTRCGTGCTGCACTGCACGTGGCATGGGCAGAGCCTCCTGCGTTCCAAGGTGGCCAGTCTGGCACTTCTTCATCGGAGCTGTGTTCAGTCAGAAAGGGTTAAGTGTGGGGATGGCTTTTAAATCGCTAACGTACGTTTACGAAAGCARGGCGAGGGTTTGTCATTTCTCTTCCATAGTGCTGAGACTATTACATGCGGAGTCCCGTCTGGATCTGGGGTCCCCCGATGCGCAGGCGCCATGGGAGAAGGAAGGGATGGAGTGGGAGCTGCAACTCTTGAGTCACCGTCTTCCCTCTGCCTCTGTGCGGCTGCTGGTGATTTAAATTGTCAGCTTAATGCATTCATCCATTTAACTCAAAAATGTGTTTGAAGAGAGGAGGAGGGTGAGGGCAGACCCCTTCCCTGAAGTGGAATGTTTGGCTTGGAGAATTCCAGCTTTTCTGTTTCCCAGTTAAGGCCCAGTAATGTCTCCAGTGGATGGGAGTCACAGGCCTGCCTTTCTCTGATAAGGTTGGAAGGTCTCTGGCTTGGGAACTCTCTCTTACGCGTGTGTGTGCGTGTTTGGCTGTGCGTGGACGCTGCCTGGCACAGCAGGTCTCTGGCCTGGAGAGCTCTGGGTACCCTCGCAGCACAACCCTGCTGCAGTACCAGTACCAGTACCAGTACCAGTACAGCGGGCGAGCAGAAGGAATGCTGTTTGCTTGTCTCCAGGCAGCTGCGCCCAGAGGTTTCCTTGTCCTCTGAGAAAGCATGGCTGTCGCAGTTTTAGGGCTGTGCTCTCAATCTCTGAAGTAAATTACTACGAAAAATGGTTGGTGCTATTTTTTTCTCCTTGTGCTCTGCTAGTTCTGTTTAGGGCTGTTGTGCTGGATTTTCTTCCTTTTATCCTCTTGTTTTTCAGCATGTCTGCCTTTTTCCTTTCTCTTTATATTGARATTTGTCCTTTCTTTTATAGAAATTAAAATGCCACATCCCCGCCAATCTGAGATTGAAGCAAAACTGCGACTAGAGAATAGTTTGTTTCTAATTGAGATTTGAAAACTATTCCTCAATAATGCTTTCAGCTATTATGCGTGGGAATATTTTGATTACACTTGTTATGGCAAGCCCACATTCTGCCATTGCAGGGTAAGAGGACGAATGAGAGTAGTATTTCCACCAAGAGGTGTCTATCCTGAAGAGCAGATGGCTCGGGGTGGAAACCGTGTTGCACGTGCACATACAGCGCTGCGCGGCGTGAAGAGGCACGTACATTGCCGCATGGCGTGAAGAAGCACGCAGTGATGTAAAATGCTGTCAGGCTTGCTTACCCACACGGGGCTTTTTTTCCTTTGTTCTTCGGTAGCCTTTAGCACCGCTGAGCTCCAGCCCTTTGGGGGTTCCCCGAGCAGCAGACAAACATCGCCGGTGCCTTTGCACCATTTGCAGCGAGAGTGCCCTGGAAGATGGGCTGAAGGCTTTCGGCATGGGTCTGAGGGTCTACAAAAGACAACTGAGAAAAGCCAGCCTTGTGTTATTGAGCTTAAACTCCCTGCCTGGAACATAGAGCTCAGCTGGAAAACTGGTAGGAATCTGTAAGTCAGAAAACAAAAAAAACGCAGCTGGAAAATGCTGCTGCAGTGCGAGTGTCCAGCGTGGGCAGGCAGGAGGGGAGAACTGTCAGCAGGAATATTCTGGGAGCATTCATGGAGTTAAACATGCTTTGTAATGTCAAAATACAGACGGGTGTGGAAAGGCTAAGCAGCTAACGGCTAGCTCAGTAGTCCTAAATCTGCAGTTGAGCTATAAACAAGCGAAGCCCGATGTCCATCGGCAGCTTGACTTGGGAGTGCCTGGCGTCTGCGCATGGCTGAGCTCGGCAGTTAAGCGTCGTCGTACAGCTGGCTCTGGGAGCGAGGAGTCGCTCGGTGACAGACAGTTAATGGTGAAGCAGCTCTGCCATTTGGGCAGGGTTCAGATGGATACCAACCCATGAAAAGAGCTAAATTCAGAGAGAGGAAAAGAGCGTCTGTATGCTTAACGCCATCAGGTGCTCTGCGAAGGAAAGAGAGGAATGGAGACTGGAGAGGAGAAGTTAGTCTGCTTAGGTTGGAGCGCAAGACATGGCTGAGCCATGGCATCGTAATCGATGCAAGGGGTGACTGTGAGCTGCCTTGCTGCCCACRCATCACCCGTGTCCCTTTCTGCTCTGTGCAGTGGGAGAGCCAGGAGCCAACGGCTCATAGGCTTTGACAGCTCCCTTGGCTGCTTGTTATTTTTTTCCTGAACATTCGAGTCCAGGGTGCCACCCTGGACATCAGGGAGTTAATTTGTGTGTGAATGCAGAAGAATAAGAATCTGCCAGAGGCAGCTCCTGGCAGAGCTGAGACCGGAACCTCGATGCCTGAAGTGAAGACCTGGAGTCCTCCGAGTCAGCTGCCTCCTGGGCGGCTGGACCAGAATGGCAGGCTTGTGTCTCGTGTCCGAAACCAGCCCCTCCGGAGCCCACAGCTCAACCTGGCGTTCGTCAGCGCTGCCTTCTTGCTTCTAAAACAAGYGCCTGTGCATGCCTGGCCTCCTCTGCCCTCCCGTCCAGGCTCTGCTTCATCCAGATACGGTGCTGCAGAAGAGGAGGCTGAGGGCTTGCAAGCCTGAGGGCTGAGCAGTGCTGGAAGGGTTTCCCATACCCCCTTTAAAAATAAATGTACTTGCATGGATTGCATTCCCTTACAGAAGGAAGTGTCCTTAATAATAAGTGTCTTTTTTCCTACATCTAACCGCTCTGGCTCTGCGTACCTCCAGGGTCCCCAGCGTCAGCCCTTAGTTCCTCCCTCCATTGACTTGCTTCCCACGCTGGGTTAGAAAGCAAAGAGATGGAGTTGCTCAACCGGTGTGAATGCCGCTGCCACGGCAGGGAGCACTAGTGCCTGCGCTGCCTCTGCGGGTGCGGGGTTCARGACCCCCTCCTCTCCCCGGAGCCAGGCCTGGCACTCCTCCGGTCTCCCCAGCATCGTGCAGCAGGCAGGCAGGAGGCAGCACGGGCAAGCGTATTTGTCAGTTAAACATTTGCTCAGCTAGGCAGCTGAGAGTCAGTGAATCCATGATTTCTGTCTCTTTTTTTTTGGCTAAAAGGTCAAATTTACATTGAATAAATTTGTGCTCCACATGGTAAAAACAAATGTAGCTGCCTGAGTGCATGCAAGGGGCATCGCCTGCTAACTAGGATGCTCAGAAGAGTGCTCACTTATGTCTGGAGGCAGGCGATCGCTCTCAAGTATTGTTCTTTTTAGAGCAAGCCTTTGCAGGGGGAGCAGAGGAGGAGGCAGGGAGAGGGCCGGTGGCACCGCGGCGGCTGCTGCAGCTTTCGGCTGGCTGTGGGGAGGCAGAGCCGGGGCCGGGCTGCTCAGGAGGCCTCCYTTGCTGCATCAGGGAGGGCTGGAAGTCGGTAACCCTAAAACGCAGYGATTTGTAGAGCAAATGGCTGCAATCTGCTGGAGCTGCAGGAGTTTGGGAAGTGCTGAGCATCATCAGCTTCTCCTCGAAACATGGCCTGTGGGGCTTTTCTTTTTGACCTGCAGGCGTTTGAAGAGGAGCTGCCCGAAGATGCTGGAAGAAGRAGGGATGTCGCAGCCGTGGGGAGGAAGGCCAGGGCAAGGGTGCAGAGCCAGAGGCAGCCTCATCTGGAGGCTCTCCCCACATCTTCAGCTCTGCCCTACTTTGTCACTCTGCAGCCTCTCTTCTCCCAGCAGTTCATCCCTTTGCAGCTTTCTCTCTCAAATCATCCTGCCCGCCTCCGAGCATGGAAACTCTTCCTGGTCAAGGAGCGCAAAGCCACTGTGCCCTTGTCGTTCAGGTCTCCCTGGAGAGCTCGGATGGAGATGGAGAAGGGATGGCTCTTTCCTCTCCCCCAGCCCCGTCTGTGTGTGTGTTCAGCGTTTTCCTCCCGGCAGGCATCCCTCAGCATTGCCCCCCTCCGAACGTGGATTTTCCTTGCGCTGAGTCTGTCTCCCTGCCCACGCAGCGCTGACGCTGGAGCTGAATCAGAGCACTGCAAATCCCCCCTGGGGAGCTGGGCTCTGGCAAGCTTTAGAAGCCTTCTGCTGGGCATGGCCAGTGGACRACTGGGAGCTGTATCTGTGGGGCCACATTGCTGCCCCATGCTACGTGTCTGAGTGCRGAGGAGTTGGTCACCCGGCCAGGGGCTTTCCATGGCCATTTGGGAGGCTCTTTTGCTTCTTGTGCCTTGCCTGGTTGCACACCCAGGGAGGAGGTAACTGGGCTTCTCATATGCTGAGCACAGCTACGCGGCAGRTCAGTCATCCCAGGTGCTTTATTACCTCTGTCTGGCCTCAGCCAAGAGCCAGCGATGAGTTGCATACACTCATCATTTACCTCCACTCACCTCACAGAGATGGTCATTGTCCGTGTGCACCAAGGACGTGGTTTTGCAAACAGCTAAACCTGCTGGTACTTGGCAGTAAGCACTAGCTACTGGCTAGGTACTCTGAGCCCTCCTCGCACTGGTGGACCCTTCCCAGAGCTGCCTGGACTCACCAACCGAACAGAGATGCCCCTTGAGTTGTTTTGCTTGGAYGGTTTTCTTCTAGCCAAGCATACTGGATCGTCTCTCAGAGGAGTCGGCACATGGAGGAGGCCAGCAGAAGAGGGGGAAGAGAACGGGACYGTCTCCCCTCAGCAGCTTTTAAGCATCCCTGTGTCCATGGCCAGCTGAGGAGGGATGAAAAGAATTTCATTGCTTATTAAAACAAGGAGTCAGTCAGTGGTGGACCAAGGAGATGGCATCTGCTCCAACAAACATATGTTTGCATCTCCAAGCCRTGCTGCTTATCATGTAGGGCCAGACTATGTCCTGGGTGGGGAAGAAGGGGAAACTATTTTGGGGAAGAGTGAGTAAATCTCTCCAGGGCCCCTAAAGGACTTAAGACAGAAGATAAGGGCAAGTAAGTGTAGTAGAGCGAGAGGCAGATTTCACCGCAGGAGGGGAAGCATGGTTATCTTTCATTCCTTTACCAGTATCTTTTATAAACCCTCCTAAATGTGTTTTCTCTTTGCATAATTCCATCAGGGTTTTTCTGTTCTATCTTAATTTGTCCAARTTAAATGTGATTTCCAAGTAAATCAGTAAAAACAAATCATTCTCCACTCAAAGTTGTAGCAGATCTCTAAAAGCACTGAGGACATGTTAGCAGTGTGCCCTCGTGGAAGCCGCACAGGTGAGGTGGAGAGCTGCTGTGGCTAGAGGAGAAAAAAGTGTCTTTTGGTGAGYGGGGAGCCTCTCTGATGTGCATCGAGATAATCCATGCTGCTAGATACTGGCGATGGCCAGCTGGAAACCCAAAGGCTTTTGAGGAGTTAGTGACTGTGCATCTGGTCCAGGCGTGGTGTCCAGAGGCCTCCCCACCTTTTGGTGACAGTGGTTGCGGTAAGGAGTGAGCTCTGCAGCTGCATCAGTCTTATTCCAGCGCTGCGTCTGGCCACGGAGCACGGAGAACGATGTGACGTGTGCCGCAGGGCTCGCTTTGTCTTACGCTTCCTCGCTACTGCTTTCACRCCTGTTTTGCACAACCTCTGACTGCTGAAAAGATGGCAGTTACCCCCCTGGACCTCCCCGYGGGCGCTGGGCCCAGGGCGTTGCAGTGCTGGGAAATGGGTCTGAGAGTGGAAGCTGCACCCCGTCGGGTGCAGTGAGCTCCCTGCACCCCAAAGGTGAAACGAGTGACAGCAAATGTTCCCGGTGCATGTTCCGCGCTGCATGTGCTGCTCCGCAGGGGCAGGTCTAACCCAGGGCAGCCTGCAAAGGGAAAACCTCCCTGAGAGCAGCTCCTACCTGCTCAGTATTAAGAGATGTGGGTCCCAGCCCCTCTTCCCCAGTCGTTATGCAATGATTTATGATATTTGTGATGTGCTGTTCCATAGATAATGCCCTTGCTGCAGTTCAGTGAGTTCTTCGTYGAGTTGATTGATTGTATGACAGTGTCTGGGAGCTCTTTTGAACCCGAGGATGCTGCAGATGCTGTTGCTGACCATTGAGAGAGGGGAAGCTGTTCACGTGCCAGCGGTGGCAATTTCACAGCAGTGGCTGTGGTTTGAGAATCGGCACATCGCTCAGAGCTGATGGAGGTAAAATCATGGCTGTAGGGATAGCGGGGGGATAACCCCATTAAACGGGGACTGCCTGGCCCTCGGTCACAGGGCTGTGCTGGGGAGCTATGGCTTGTGTCCTGGCTCTGCTGCTGCCTCCCAGGCCAACTTGGACATGTTTCTAAATATATAAAGGGGCTCTGGAGGATAAACCTCTCCCCTGTCCTCTACTGTGAGGATAAATTCATAAGTGACTGTGAAAATTTCCAGCCCTGCTGTGAAGGGCCTTGGAAATACCTGGAAAGGGCAATAAATTTCCAAGCTGCGAGCAYTGCTTAACCTAAGCTGCTTTCCATGGTCGCTGCACTGCAATACCGTGGTTTTGGAGTCACTCTACCATTTGTCCTTCAAAGAGCACAGCAAGGAAAACAGTTTCTTTCCCAGTTCCAGCATTTATTCTGCTGGCGCCGGTCTRTTCCTCTCGGTTTAGATAGCCTTTCTGTGCTCTGTCTATCAGACCTCTGGGTGCCCTGGAATCAATCAGGAATTCCAGCCTYGTGCCTGCTAATTGCATGGCCGTTTGGTGGCTGGGAGCTCTTCCAGCTGATGGATGGTGTGTGTGGAGGTTTTACTCCATCTGACTGACACCCCGTAAGCGGCACGGCGTTGTGTGCACGCCCAGCGCGGGGGCGAGGGTAGCGCTTGCACAACCGTGCAAAACAAGACCTTGTGTGTGCATGGGGGTGCATCCTTACTGCTGCTGGGGGAGCATTTAGGCTCTCACCGTGGGAGCTCTGGCTGTCGAAGGGGTGCTGGGTTGGCTGGAGTGCTGTACAGACTCGTGTGTGATGCTGAAACGCCGGGACGGACCCTGCAGGGGTTTGGTGGACTCAGCAGGGTGTGAGAAATCAGTGGTCCTCTCTGGTGGGAAGGCACTGAGGAGCAGGTACGCTCTGACAAAACTAGCTTGCACCCATCCACAAGATGCTGACCGTGATGGCAGAGGAGCAACATGCAGCCAGGTCCATCTCCCAGCCTTGTAGAAGCYGGGGTCGGTGTCTGGACTCGAAATAGCTCTGAGGTCTGCACGGCCTCCACGACTGCCCACAGCTGCTCCGAGCGGTCTTCTGATAGCCCTGCGCAGCTGGCTGGTGGTGACGGCCGCCGCACGCCTTGGAGAAGCCTTCTTGCATCTGTAAACAAATTTGGATCTGAAGGCAGAGCATGCCGAAGTGACAGGTTTACCCTTCTGAGGCGCTTTCGTTTTGCAGGTTTGTCTTGATGTGTCAGGCAGCTCCTCGGATTGTAACCTGAAAGGGTATTATAGGAGATGCTGTACTCGGGGTGACATTTTTAATCTTTCATCTCTTCCAGCTAATGCGTTTCGCTGATCAGTTTGCCAGGCAGAGCGGCCTCGCTGGCGATGCCAGGTCTGGGTTCCTCTCCCGTCTGCCTCTCATTCTGCACGCGCTGCCACACGGCTTAACAATTGCGTTTTTCATGAATAATTTGTTCTCTCCACATCAGGCAGTCTGTGTCACTCTGCAGCCGCCGGCTTTGCAGAGGGAAACAGCCGAGTGAATGGAACAGCCGGCGACACTGGTCCTGGGCGAGTCTGCCCTGTGCCTTCCTGCACTCAGAATAGGGGCTCATTAATTTCTCCTTCAAAGCAGCGTCCTTYGCGGCATGCACGCGCACTGTGTGCGTCTCCCTTTTGGCGGTGCTCTCTCGAGCGGTGACGTTTCAGTGTTAGCAGGTGAGTCGGATGTTGTGCCCTTCCCCMGGAGAGTGCCTGGCACCTCTGTTTGCTCCTCGCCACGATGCATCTCTTGCRGTGGTGCATTGGAGGGCAGCAAGGGACCGAAACAGCCCTTGCCCCTGTTGYGCTGGCCTGGAAGTTTGCTCTCTAGTTATCCCCCAGGTGCCAAGGCTGACACAAGTTCCCTTTTAAGAACAGCACCCGCCCTGACACCCTTGGGGTGGGCATTTTGCAGTGGGTGCTCAGCTGGGGCTCTCCCAGGTGCAGCTTTCCTTGGGGAGATTTCTTCCCGCTAAAAGTGAATCCCATTGCTGTGGTCCCACCAGCTGCTGTCTGCACGGGGATCAGCTGCATCCCGAGGCAGCCGAAGGAGCTGGTTCAGCCCTCATACTTCAGCGGAGCAGATAACAGCTTCGATGAACTGTGTTATTTGCCCTGGAAAATTCTTGTTAGCACTCTGCTGTTGACAGAATCGCACAGGATTTGGATGTCGGATTTGCTCCTCGCGGCCCTCAGAGCAGCATSCCGGTCACAGCAGAAACCAGTTCAGATTCCCGCGTTAGCTCAGGAGAGCCCCCCTGCCAGAATAATGCGGGAGGCAGCAGGTCGGGGGGGGCTGGCAGGGCTGCGGGGGGATGCCCGGGCCCTTGGCCCTTGGGTACAGGCGTTGGGCACAGCGGTATCTCGGAGGGACGTGGTGCTTACCAAGCCCTTCCTCAGGGGACTGGTGCAGGGTTGTTTCTCCCAGTGTATTTTCTGACTTTTCATAGAATCATASAATAGTCTGGGTTGGAAGGGACCCTTAAAGGTCATCTAGTCCAACCCCCCTGCCGTGGGCAGGGACATCTTCAACTAGATCAGGTTGCTCAGAGCCCCGTCCAGCCTGACCTTGAATGTTTCCAGGGATGGGGCATCTACACCGCTCTGGGCAACCTGTTCCAGGGTTTCACCACCCTCATTGTAAAAAATTTCTTCCTTATATCTAGCCTGAATCTACCCTCCTTTAGTTTAAAACCGATCCCCCTTGTCCTGTCGCAACAGGCCCTGCTAAAGTCTGTCCCCATCTTTCTCACAAGCCCCCTTTAAGTACTGACAGGCCACAATAAGGTCTCCCCGAAACCTTCTCTTCTCCAGGCTGAACAACCCCAGCTCTCTCAGCCTTTCTTCATAGGAGAGGCGTTCCATCCCCCTGATCATTTTCGTGGCCCTCCTCTGRACCCGCTCCAACAGGTCCATGTCTKTCTTGTRCTGAGGGCTCCAGAGCAGGACGCAGCACTGCAGGGGGGGTCTCACCAGAGCAGAGCAGAGGGGCAGAATCACCTCCCTTGACCTGCKGGCCACGCTGCTTTGGATGCAGCCCAGGACAGGGTTGGCCTTCTGGGCTGCGAGAGCACATTGCCGGCTCATGTCTTGCTTTTYGTCCACCAGTAMCCCCAAGTCCTTCTCGGCAGGGCTGCTCTCAATCCCTTCATCCCCCAGCCTGTGTTGATACTGGGGGTTGCCTCAACCCAGGTGCAGGACCTTGCACTTGGCCTTGTTGAACCTCGTGAGGTTCACATGGGCYCACTTCTCAAGCTTGTCCAGGTCCCTCTGGATGGCATCCTGTCCCTCCGGCATGTCRACCGCACCACTCAGCTTKGTGTCATCTGCAAACTTGTTGAGGGTGCACTGGATCCCACTGTCTATGTCATTGATGAAGATATTAAACAGTACCGGTCCCAGTRCGGACCCCTATGGGACACCACTCGTCACCGATSTCCATGTGGACATTGAGCYGTTGACCACTWCCTTCTGGATGCATCCATCCAACCAATTCCTCACCCACCGCACAGTCCACCCATCAAATCCRTACCTGTCCGGTTTAGAAAGGATGTTGTGTTTTCTCCCATCTTGTTCCAACGTTTCATCACAACAGGCCTTTACAGRCATTCTTCCTTCCAGAAATACTGGAATTAGCCTATTAAAGCTACCTCCTTCAAAAAAGAGGTGTGGGAAATAGATGAGCATTCCTCTGGAGTACCAGTGCTTGCAGGCAGGCTCCATCCATGGGAGCCTTGTCTCTGTCCTGGCACTGCCTGCCATGCTTCGGCACCAACCCAAAGTCCGTGAAAGTCGAGGTGAAGATTTCCCGTAGGCCTTCTGGGCTTTCAGTCGGGCCCTAGCTCATTTGCGTAGCACATGGTACTGGCCAAATCTGATATAATCATGTTTTTAGAGGTGAGGAAACTGAGGTCTAGAGTGGGTGAATCAGGATACGGATCCAGCCGCATGGGAACTCGGTGCCCAGCTCTGCACATCCCAAGGAGTGGGACAGAGGGAAAGGTGCAGCAGCCCAACTATTAGATGGAAAGGGCCGTACTTTCACAATCAGGAGGGTTGAGGTTCCCTTCTACCGTACCAGAGCTCTTTAATGGCTTTGAACCTACGACTTTGGCCTGAGAGCCTTGCTTCCATCTTTTCGATGACCCTCAGGTCCTGTGGTTGCGCGGCCGGTTCAGAAGCTCAAAAGCAGACCGGCACTATCGGATGCTTCTTGGATAACAGCCCATGGGCTGTCATTTCTGTTGGCTTGTGATACTCGGTGCATGTTTTCAAATACCAACTGGAGTTGTTTGCAAATGTCTAGTAAATCCCAAAATAGCCCCAATTTGCTGAATTTTGTGAATAGCATTCAGCCCACTCCAGTTACAATAGCAGCCTGCCTCCATGCCTTGCCGGAGCTTTGCAGAGGTACAATAGTGAGAGGGGCGATGAGCGAGGCTGGGCGAGCAAATGTTATTATTCCAGCTTGCTGCACAAACAATGGATGCTATTTGTTTTGCTGGCTTCTAGAGTGTCTTATTTGTATCGGCTCCGATTTTTTTGCTGCGTTCCTCGTTTTTCTTTTGTGGATTTCCACTCTTTGGGGATTCATTGTCCTGGTGGAGCATGGTCCCTTTGAGTTGGTGCTCTGGAGCGGGAGGACTGGTGCTGGGATGTGAATCACCTCCGATTGCCTCTCCCTTGCGCGTGGGTGGGATGTGGGGGATGTCTGTCTGTGAGCATCCCTTCTGCTAACCCGCAGTGGCATGTCCTCAGTTCCCCGGGCTCCCTGGGAAGCCTGGCAGATCAAGGGCTGCCTTCCTCTCTCGCCCCAAGCTCCTCTTGCTCTGCTGTTTACATGCCAGAAAGTTTATCGGCTGCGGTTTCTTCCCGGAGTCCAGCAATGCGACGCTGATGAGGAGTGACAGGAAGGTCACAGCGCAGGGGACGAGAGGGTGGGGAATGTGCCCTGAGCTCGGCTCTGCCTCCCGAGCCCCGCTCTGTCTCTGCCCGGCAGAGCCTTGCCGGGGCAGCGGGGACATCCTCAGCTGCCCTTGGGGCTCTGGAGGTGGCAGCCTTCCCTTTCCCCAGGGGGTCTGCTTCATGTGAGACAGCCCTGTACGGCTCTTTAAGGTCCTTTATTTATTCATTGTGGTTTATTTCTCATCCTGCTTCTGAGTCGATGGGTGCGTGTGATGAGCCTGAGCGAGCTGCTGGGGACAGGCGGGTGCCAATAGCTCTGGCTCCTCTCCCATGGTGGGGGGATTTCCCTGTCCCACCACCCGACCCGTAGGTCCCGTGCTTCCTTTTTTATAACGGCTGTTGCCGAGTGTGGTGTGCTGCGGAGGGAGGTGGGCAGACCTGCGCTCCTCCCGGTACTTGCTCTGGAAGAAACGGTGTTGCTTGAGGTGGGGACGGGAGGCAAGGCTGCTCACATGCTGCCCAAGCCATCGGGCTCAGCAGAGCCAAAAGGCTGCCAAGCCACAAACCCCGATGTGAGCGTGGGAGGTGTACACGAGTGCGATGGGATGGGTCTTGCTCTGGGGGTCAGGCGGAGGTGGGACCCGTCACAAAGCCCCGGGGTGCTCAGGCTTTATTTATTTATTATGGGAACGGAGCGCTGGGTGCTGTGCTCCCTCTCTCCAGCACTGTCTGAAGCCTCAAACCGTGAGTGGGATTGGAAAATTCGTTAGAATCTTAAAAAAAACAATATTGCTGTCTCTTCAGATTAGCTGTAGGCTGATGGACTGCTGGTCTGCACCAAGCAGTCACTGCCCGGTGGAGACCTCTCTCTGAGGCTGGCTGCGGTAATTGCAGGGCATGACGCTCAGCGCTCATATCCGAGCTTGGCATCTATATCTAATCTGAAAATAAGTCACTATATATTTCATTAAACCAGCTGCTGCTGCTTTTATTTGCTTATTTTAAATGATGCTCTGTTCCATTGAAAACCAATTTGTTCTAGAAAAATGGTCTGTTTGTGTTAGCAGCCCGTGCCCTGCATGGCCTGTCCTGCCCCGTCCCTCCCTCTGTGGGAGACTCTTGGCAGGGGGGCTGAGCCACCATCCACCCATGCTGCAGGGGACGGGACAGGAGGAGGTAGCCCCATGGGTGACGTCCTGTCTTGGGACACATATCTCCATGTCCTGGCTGTGCAACGGCCCTGTGACCTTGAACAAATCACCTACAAATGGTTTGGTCCCTCCGTTCCCTGTCTGTAAAGGAGAGATGGAGCAGCAAGTTTGGAGGTCCCTGGGTTGCCATGAGTACCTGTGGGTAGGTGGGCTGTCAAGATTCGCCTGTAATTTGGCCAAGACGAGGTGAGTGGGCTGGCTTCACCACTTTTCCTGCTGGAAAGCTGCCTGAAGTAATTGCCTGGCCTGCTGTGCTCAGCTTAGCTAGGTCTCTTTGACTGTGACACAGTCTCAAAACAACAGCAAATGAAACCTGTTAACGTTCCGGATATAACCCTGCCCCACCTCACTGAATTCTGAAGTTGCATGAAGCTTCATGCCACAGCTGGGAGTGGTAGCAATGTACTTTCCTTGTAAAGTGGAATTTGAGATTCTCAGGTCATCTCATGGCCAAGGGGTTATTGCTTTACAGAGTGAAGCCCCCAAGCCCTGCCCCAGGAAGGGAGAAGGGATGCCACCAGCTCGGATGGGCTGGGAGGAAACCTCCTACAGCCGAAACCTTGCATGCTGGTTACGTGTATATCTGTTAACATACGGCAATTAGGAAACTTATTTCCAGCCCCTGTTTGCCATGACAGATTCCTGAACCCCAGCCAGCACTTCGCAGGAGGAGCTGTCGTGGAAGAGGAAATAATGGGAATCTCGGGCTTTTTATAGCGCTGGAACCCGTTCTCTCTCGGCTGCCTGCGGGGAGCCTGATGTCCCCGGCACCGCGCGTGCTGGGAAYGCACTGCGGGGTGGGCGGCTGGAGGGGGACCTGGCTCCGGGGACAAGGTGGGACCCAGCTCTGGGGGAAGGTGAGAACCAGCATTTCTGCTGGATGGCAAGCCACGAGGTTGAAGCAATTTSATCGCCCACCCATCCAAAACCTGTGTGTGCCAGGATGCTCTCTTTTGGAGGGTGCTTCTCCATCCTCGCAGCCGGCAACTGCCTGACCAGTTACTGCCTGTAAGGGAAGCGGGTATTCGGGAATTTTTAGGAGTTGGTGCTGATTTTGATGCCTCGGCTGTTTGGCAATTCAACTGGAGATGTGCAAGCATGCCTGGTTCTCAGACTGAAGTAGAGCTCTGCTGGGCACATTAATCCAGGTCCTGAATCGCTTGGTTGCCCAAAAGTTTCTAGAAGAATCTCAGCCTTGCACCTGAGTGAACAACAGAGACTGAAAATTTTATTTTTTTTTTTACTTTAAGGCTTTAGGACTCTCCCAGCTGGCTGTGAACCACACAACCAGGAGAGGAAGAGAAATCCTCTGCTTTTGTCCCAAACTGAGTCTGTCTCTCCCCATTCTTATTGTCTTCTCACTCTGGTTATTCATTTCTTGGATACCCCCATTTTTTTAAAACTAGTCCCTTCTTTAACCTCCCACCCCCCAGGCAGGGCTGGGCTGGAAATGGGCAGCAGAAGGGCAGGAGCGTGGCAGGACGACAYGAGCGGTGGTGATGGGAACGGGTCAGCGAGCTGGGGCTGGGACCTGCTGCTGGATGGGCTGAGCAGTACGGGCACAAAGGTACAGGGAACGGCAGTGTGGGAATTCAATTTTTTTATGAGAATTCATTATTTTTTTAATGAGAATTTAATTTGCTACAAGAGCAAAGGCTGGGCAGCAAAAAGGGAAGGAAGCAGATCTCAGACTGATGATGGGAAGTGGGTTTGGTGGTGGTTTTTACCTGCGTGGCCCAGTGCTGGCTGCGGAGGTGCTGTGGCTCAGGCCACAAGCGCGGTCAGGTTTACAGGGAGGATGGGTGGCTTTGGATCACGGGTGTCCACGGATCCAGGTGTGGGAGCGAGGAGGAGCTGTTGCTGGAGGCCAGCGGGTCTCCTGGGGCAGATCTGGAGCTCAGGGCTGCGGGAGGTATCTCAGAGCAGAGCTTCCCTGCACTAGATGCAGCCTCCTGGACTGGGCTTGCTGCTGCTAATCTTCCCTGGGGACATCGRTGCTCCCTGCAGTTTTGGGAGAGAAGAACCCAATCTGATGTCCCCGGGCTGTCCCTGGCTCCCCTTGYACCCAAAGATACGGTGCCGTTGGTGTGAGGGGAAAAGGAAAAATGTGGTCAGAGCATGCGGTCGGAAAGGTCCTGGCCCGGCTTTGTGTCTCCTGCTTCTTTCCACACCTTTTCTGTGCACCTCAAGGTCATTGGGCTGTTGCTTTCCACAAATTGCATTTTCCGTTCCCCCTCTTGCTCTTGTGTTCAGCCAAGTCCAGCTGCTGCACAGCCGCYGTGATTAAAGCGTCCAGGCTCTCGCTGCGACGGCAGAATACCTCCAAGTGTTGCTTTCCTTAATGCGCTCAGCCTTGTAGCCTGGCGAGAAGCTGATTGACCCTCCAGATCTGGGTGGACACCTGTTAAACACYGCCTTGTCCCAAATGCCCCGGCTAACGAGCCCTTTCCCAAGGGCATCCGCCCCCCTTCCCCACGTCTGGTTGCACTCTTGCGGTCTCCCTTCCCCTCRGAGCGAAACCTCCGGAGTGGGAGCACACACCATGTGGTCTGCCCTCAATTAAAGCGCATTTGCCTGTTGGTATTTCAGAGATGGAAATGACCGCAATCCAGAGCGTTTAAATTAGGCGTGACTGTATAGGAACGTGCTGTCATGCTGGTTACCAAG
The DNA here is from genome assembly GCA_030449065.1 of Oceanodroma leucorhoa. Classification (NCBI taxonomy): domain Eukaryota; kingdom Metazoa; phylum Chordata; class Aves; order Procellariiformes; genus Oceanodroma; species Oceanodroma leucorhoa. Next base: position 1,355,139 of record JASVER010000120.1, read on the forward strand.
GGCTCTTTCAGCGTGATGCTGAGATTCAGGGATGCCGGTTAAAGAGCATCCCTCTTTCATCCTGACTTTGTGTGGTGAGGGCACAGAGAAGAGCAGGCTTTACTTGGCAGAAAGGCAAAGGGGAGGAAATCGTGGGGGCTGTATTTATTGCTGTTAACTGTCGGTGTGGGATAAAAGACCAGCTGGATTCATAAACTGTGTGTAACCCACCTTGGGGACAGAGACATCTTGGCTGCAGTTCGGGAGGGAGTTTTCATCAGGACTTCATAGGCATGGCCAGAAGCTTGCGAGACCAGAGCTCTGCTGCTGGTGGTGCTGTGTGACGGGGTGACAAGACAGGGCCTATGCAGCTCTCCTCCGTGCCTTCTGGGGGTCCCCGGAGAGCTGCACCCCACCACACCAGCCCTGCAACACCGCACTGGGGTCARGGGGGTGCCAGCCCGTGCAAAGCCCCGAACCCCTGGGGTTGGCCTCTTCCCTCTGCGTCCTCCTGAAGGGAAGAACCTGYGGTTTATAAAAGTGAAATACCAACTGTCATTAATTGTTCTGGTCTCCATGACTTAAGTATAAATGACGCAGTGACATCTGTCTGAGCCAGCAGCCGGCTTTCACRAGGGGAAGGAGCAGCAGCAGTGTTTTGGGAGGGAGCTGCTGCCAGATTCGACTCATCCCCATTGCTGGGGAAGCCCAGCAGCCCAGCCCCCTGATGTCCCCCGAGAGCAGCACGGCAGGAGGGTACCAACAGCCCTGGGCTGTCCCACTGCAACCCACAGCGAGGCAACTGCTCCAGAAACTCCTCCACACTTCTCTCTGCAGCTATGATAAAACAAATTAATAGTAACAATAATAATAAATGCCAGCCGAGCCACACTACAACATAAGGCATAAATCCCAGTGCCCTTGCTGGGCTGAAACTGCTGGTGTGAAGGTTGGGAGCAGTCCCTTAAAATGCAAATCATCATTAGCGATGTGGAAATGGTGTGGTTGTAGCCTCTTATCGTCATTGTCTCCACTTGTATTGTAATCAGAGGGCTGAGTGTCCCCCTCCCCGCACCGGGAGCTGACTCGAGCAGTTKCGGGGAGCAGCACACAGCTTCCCAGAGAAACGGGTAGCGCGTGTCGTTCTCGGCATCCCAGGAGCACAAATGGACTGTACCCATCAACAGATTTCCCCCCAGTAGCCTGCAGCCCCTTTGCTCCTCAGCACTTTTCTTTGATTTTCTACAAAGATTTCTTGGTCCCCAGCTTTCCTTATTAAATGGGTGTTTTTCTATCAGGTGCTTTATTTTTGTGACTGTGGCATGCACACTATTGCTTACTTAGGAGTCACCGGTGCTTTTGGGGGGAAGAATCAGGGTGAAAGGTGGCAACATTTCTTCGTTACCTTTTTTTCCTTCTGTGTTAGTGAGACTCTGCCAAGGATCATGCCGGAGAGCCGTGCCGGGAGGGCGCTCCGAGGGCGGCCGTGCAGCCCTCGCCTCCTGCGCTCAGCCGTGTGTGCACACGTGGTTGTGCGTGCCGCTTGCTACACGCTCACGCAGCTGAGCTTATTTCTGAAAGGCACAGCTGCTCCTGAGGTCAGAGTTGTACTTCATGCAAGAACAAGCCCTGATCCCCTGCCAGAGAAGGTAYTTAGTGGCAACCAGTTTTTGCCCAAAGCCTTATTTGTGCTACCTGTGCCTGGAGACGCCGAGAGAAAGGGCCACTCTTTTGCCTGTCTGTCTGAACGCCRTCGGAGAGGATTTTACAGAGGTAGTTCCCCAAGGATTTTGCTAAGTGCTGTTCTTCCCAATAATTTTCCAAATGCCATTTGTACTCCGAGTAGGGTTTTATTGCGAGCATTAACAGCACAAAGAGTGTACTGTGGCTCTTTCTTGAGTTAACTACAAGCAGCTGTTCTGGCTTGAAACTCAATTTCCCTCTTTTATGCTGAAGTTGACCATATTTCTTAACAAGATCTGCTTTCGCAAGGGAAATGGTGTTGGGGAGGATGTGCTGTTCTGTGCCGAGTCTCCCCGCAGCCCATTTCTCTCCGTGCCACCCCAAGTTGCCATGCTGAGAGCATCAGTGGGGCAAGAAAGATGAGTCGCATTGATGAGCGGGTTTGTTTGGGGGATTTTTTTTGGCTAAGAGCTGTACTGACTCTCAGCAGCTTTTCAGCCAGGCACRAAGCATGGCGAGTGTCGCTGATGTTGTCCTTGCTGACCTGAGCTGCACCCATCCCATCCATGCGGAAGGTGGAAGGCTCTGCAGCTGGTGGCTCTTCCCCCGGACCCTGGCTGCAGCATGTTACAAGCCTCATCTCTGATTAGTGTTGTACTATCTTATTTTTGTTAAAAGTAACAAAAATTGAAGCCCAGTCCCTGTTCCGCGATGTGAGTAGCGTTTAAAGTTGATGATGATTGCAGTTCTTTTAGCCTCTTTTGTTGCACAGGGTGGTTTAGTATGTTTACCCACAGTATTTTTGGCATGTGGGTTTCACAATTTGTTTAGCAATGTCAATACCATCTGGAGCATCATCTATTTAAAGTACATTTAGAGAGATGAGGAACAACCTATCATATTTTTCCATAGGGTGCATCAAGATTGGAAATGAGAGTCATTCAGAAAGGTTTAATGGGAAAGAGATGTTCGTTGCGCTGCACGCTCGTCTCTTATCATGAGCGGTTACGGCTCTGGTGCCGTTCCTCTGCTGCTTTTCCTGATTGTATTGTGCCACTCTATAATATCTGCCTTGAAAAGCAAGCAAAGCTGTCTTAAAGGTGGGATGAAGGGACGGTGCCTTTGACTTGCTCCCCTGGGTTGAGTAGGACGGCTTGCAGGGGGCATATCAGCGGAGGGGGTCTCAGATGTGGTTTGTGATAAAGGCTGCAGGGGGGTCTGTTCCTCCACTGCTCGCAGAGGTTAATGGATGCAGTGTAGGGATTTGATCCCAGTTACTGTGCTTTGGGGGTGCTCTGAGCCGACCTGCAGCTGAACAGCCTTGTTGGCGGCTGTGGACCTGGCAGGGGAAGGGGTGGGCTCCCATGTCGCTCATCCATGGGCCAGCCCAGTGTGAACACCGAGCCCTGGCTCACGATGAGCTCCAGCTACTGAAATGGAAAGCTCTGGCGCTGCTCTGTTGTAGATCCCCTTTGCTTTGAGTAGCACCAGGCTTCCGCCCTCGTTCAGAGGCACCTACAGAGCTCAAGGGACCATGTGGGCTTTGGGGGGGTGCAGCATATCTTCACCAGCAGTGCTGGGGATGCAGAGAGGGTCTCAGCCATGCTGGTTTCAGAGCTCCCAGAAATCCTGGGAAATATCTTCTCTGTCCAACACCAGGGTGCTGCCTACGGTAGTGTCCTCGGGTACACACAACTGGGGCTCTGCGAGCCTGCAAGTCTGGCTTTCTTCTCCTAGTGCCGCGTTTGGCAGGGGTTAGCATCACCGTGCTTTCAATTAGATCACGGTTTCTGATCTTCGTAATGGCACCGGTGGGACAGGCGGCCCCGGCCCCGGCCCCGGCCCCGGCGCGCTTGGGAGGGGCAGCTCTGGAGGGGTGGGAGCACGGCGCTCGGCTCGGCTCTGACGGCTGTTTGGCATCGCTGACAGTTCGGTGATGGCTGTAATTTCACCCTGCGAACCCTCAGAGGGGTGCTGGGGGAGGCTTAACGCACACCTGCTATTACTGACAGTGAATCATTCGCGAGCGTGAACCCTCCGCRCCGCACGCTCCCAACTCCCATTAACCTGGGGGGATTTGCAGGGGATGGTGGGGCTCCAAACGCAGCTTGTGTCCTGGCGAGAGGAGCAAAGCCTTCAGATGAGCTGGGGACAGTGATGCGGGATCGCTCGTAGGCTCTCTGTCTTCAGAAGCTGGAGATGATTATTTGACACCTATGCAGTATTAAACCCGAACGAATCCTAGCTAGAGGGTCCTTGCGGCACGCTGGCTGCTTGGGCGCCCGGTCCCAGCTCAGCGAGACGTGGTCCCTCTGCCGTCCCCATCCCCTCTCCGCTGCTTGCAGTTCATAAACCGCTACACTGCTAAAGGGCACTCTCCTGCTCTGCACCAAATGAGAGTAATTGAATTTCCCTTTCCCTTCGGTACTTAACATTATTTTCAGGTCATGTTGGCACTAACGAGAGCCTGGCCACGGTTTGCATAAGGATATTTATAGGCTTCTATACAGATGAGAAGTGTTGCCTCCCTGCATCATGTGCCTGGCTTGGACGAATAAATTTCACATTGTTACTTTGAACTGGGTCACCAGAAACTTCAAAAAAATATTCCTCTGATCATTTTGATACAGGTTACTTAACAAGGGAGATAAACTAGTGCTTCAACACAATTGTAGGGAGAAATGGATTTGCAGAGCCCAAGGCGGTGTCGGGGCTGTTGGAAGCTGTTCTGATACACGCTCTTCAAAGCTTCCTACGTTTTGCCAGCCTTAGCATTTTTAATCATTTTGCTGGCTGGCATTCGTCTGGTAAGAGTATCAAAGCGCTCCTGCAAACGGGCAAGTGTTTTGCCACAACCATTAGTACAATCCTGCGCTTGTCAACCTCTTCCCCTTCAGGAGGTTGCAAGGAAAAACCCTTGGCATTTTAAGCTACGGAGGTTTTTGCTCTCCTGTAGAGGACAGGCTGTAATTAGTTCTTGCTGCTGGATTTGGGGATATCAGTTTGTTTATTAGAGAAACTTGGGTTAAACCTCATGGCTCCAGCCCCCGTGCCCAAGGTGCCTGGCAAGGTGGGAGAAGGTACCGGTGGCCCATGGGAAACCTCCTGGCTGGAGAAGGATCTCCAGTCGCAGGAAAGTTGACATCCCTGGTACGGGGAAGAGTATGCGTTAGCTCTTGCACATGCCAACAGAAATGCTCTCCTGCATCACTGCATACAGATAAATACCTGCCCTTAGGTGGCCAATTGAAATTGAGATCCAGGTAATAATTAAAATAATTGTGTTGAGCTTAAACAGAATATTGACCCACCGAAATCTTGGCGTGCCAGCTGCACATTCACCGCCCCGCAGCCCAAAGTCCTCCTCATTTATTTTAGCGCTGGCAGAGCATGACAAATCGGTGCGACTGGCGCCTGAACGCTCTCCGGAGCAGGGGAAGCAGGAGCCAGCGCTGCTGCACCTGCACCGGGGTGCGTCCGTCTGTCCGGCTCTGCTGCCGGAGGAGGATGTCTGTCCTCCAGCCTCATCTGCTCCTCTCTCGTGGCTAAAAAAGTGATCCAAATTAAACTGATAGGACCTCTCCAAAAACACTTGTTAAAACGTTGCTGTGCCTTGGTTTTATTTTGTTTCTGTTTTTTAATGGCTTACTGAGATGTTCAGGTGAAACCATTCAAATCCCAAATTTCAGCCTTTTTACACAGCTTAAAAAGGAAAAAATGACGAAATTTTCAAGTATAGCTGTAAAGTTGTGATGAGGTATCAAATAGAAAGCCCCATCTGAAGTGAAGTACGCAGATGCAGCTCCTGCAGTAGAGAAGGCACAGGAGCACTGGGAGCAGGGAGGGCTGCTTTCCCCCGTGGAAGAAGAGGAACAATGTCCCAGGGGATTAGGTGAATCACCCAGGTCACCCAGGGGGACAAGAGCAGAGCAATGAATTAACTCCTGGACTCACAGGTCCCATCATTTTAATTAGGAGATCATCCTGCCAGGATTTGGTCCTCAGTGATGGGCAGAGCTGGTGAAGGTGCAATYGTTTTTAGGAAGCTGTTTCACTCCATGGGTTAGTTTTGGACACAGCATTGTTATTCAGCTTTGGGGCCTTTTGCCTGGGATGGGACAAGAAATCATAGTTAACTTTAGATTAAACATTTCTACGCATCTCTGTGTGAAGATGGCACAGAGTTCCCCATTGGATTTCTCGTAAGTCGTACCGACTGTGTGAAGAGAGTATTTTCCTATCAAGGAAGCTAAATAGTTCGTCTGTGCTCCTGGCTGTCCTAATATGTTTGAGAAGTCTTTAAAAAGCCCAAGAGAAATAATTCCAGATTATTGAAAGCAATTTGTCTTGTAAAAGACGGACGTGCCTGCATTTAACCGTGTCTCTGTATTTTGGGTCTCTGATTTCTTGGGATGTAATTGTAAGCTCTTGTATTCATCCTGCCTGCTCGGAGCTCCCTGCCCGCYGTGGTGGCTTTCTTGCTCCCAGCCGTGCTGAAGGATGAGCCGACACAGAGGAGGTCGTGCCTGCACGTGAAACGTGTCTGTCCCTGCCCTGGGACAGAGAAGATGAGTTCGATCTCTCGGGCAGAGTGCCAGTCTGCTGTCTGTGGCCRTGCACTGACCTGCTGGTGGGATGCACTTAATGCTGGATGCACTTAATGCCCCGGGATGGGGAGGTGGGAAAGCCCAGCCCCTCAGGCTGTGCTGGCGTGGAGGTGTGTGCACCACCATCATTCCTCTGGGACCACGTGAGCCTCACGATTTCTGGGGTCAGCCCTGACCTAGCCATCTCCTCCCAGGCAGCAGGGCCACTGTCACTTGTATCTGCCCCTCCAGAGGAGGATTTATGCTCTTTCCCCATGGACACGAGCAAGGCAGTGGCCATCGCCATGCCCAGCTCCGGGACCTGCCCCGCTTGCCCAGCTCCATTCTCCCTGGGGCATGGCATGGAGCTGTTTGCTTGGTCCTGTGAGGAGCTGTTGAATTTATCAGGACAAGCTCGTTCCCCGGGTAGTGAGCTGCGGGCTGTGAGCTGCGGGCTGTCCCTGCAGGTCCTGCGCTTGCTGCTGTGCCGAGGGACCTGGGTGCGGGTGGCCCGGTGGCAGGGCCAGCCCTGCTCTCTGTGCTCGCCGAGGGGAGGGGGGCCGCCTCTCTCTGACTTGTGCTGTACAAGCAAGTGCAGATGTTTTTGTTTAAAACACGTTGCAATGGGTGTTTCTGTGGTGTCAATCAAACAATGACATTTTCCCAGGGTGAAGCTTGCTGAGACAGCACTGGTGAGCAGCAGCCTCACGCAGGAGGGTTATTTCTGCCTCGTTTTAAGCAGCTACCAAGAATTAGTCCTTTATATCCAGGACAGTACAGTGGGGGCAGCAAAAGTAAAACTTGGAGCCGCAAGCAAATAATTAGGTTTCATGCCTGGGGACCCACAGCAGAGAGAATGGGATCAGCTGGTCTGAGTCCTGCATCTGCATCTCAGTCTGAGGTTCAGCATCTCGGCCTGGGGTTCAGCATCTTGGTCCGAGGTTCAGCATCTTGGTCCAGACTCCTCTCTCCTCGCAGTGCCTGTGGCTCCGAGTGGAGGCTTTGCAGAGCCGTACCCAACTTCTTGGCAGGGCCGTGCCCTTGCAGGCTTGCTCAGATCAGAGCTCAGCGTCTGTGGCAGGCTGGGGGCTTGCAGTTTGAGAACGGCCAGAGGCTGGCAAAGGGTCTGAGATGTTCCTGTGGGGAAGGTCCCTCTTTAAAACAAATCCGGGAACATGCTCGGAGAGTTAATATCTGCTGTCTTAAGAAAAAAATAAAAAAATAAAGAGGGCTTGCTTCTTCTCCCCAGCAGACTTTAATGAAGGCTCCTACAGAGTATGGCTTAATCGCTGTGAAATTATCACTTCATCTGTGTGATATATCTCTGTGTCTGTATCAGATCTCTCTGAGCCGTTCGGCTGTCATGTCAGCTCCGCCACGCTGCCGGGAGTGACTCGTCCGGCCCCCTCCCTGCTCCCGCCTCACGCTTAAGATAACATGGATGGAATTTTTCGACAGGCATAAGATGGTAATCCATAAAGATGGATTTGCATTAGTCTAACAAAGGCCGAGACGTTGACAAATGAAGGCCTTGCCTACGCGAGGACTCACTGCGTTGGTGGTAGAGCACGTGTGCTCATGGGGACGGCCTGGCCCCAGGCAGAGATTGGGGTGTACCAGCAGAGRTTAGCCAGGCTGCCCGTGGGCACGAGCCCTCTCGTCCTGCTGCAGCAAAGGGTCACGCTGCTTTACTACCAGCAAACAAGGCTTCGGTCCCAAGCTCTTGGCTATTCCCGTGGTATTTGGCATGGGAACACAGCATGCAAATCTTATGGGGCGGCAGGGCGGGCTGGAAATAGGATAGAGTTTCTGCCCTGCATCTGAATTACTTTGCTGTAGTCACTGTAGTGTTATTTTTTAATTCTTCTTGGCTGCGTGCAGCTATACATCTTCTGTTCAGAATAATCCTATTTGTGTTGCAATAACAATAGAATTACTGCAGCGAGCATCAAAGCCCGTGTAGGTCATAAGCGTTTTGTTTCATAATCTCAACGTGGTGATGATGATGATGACCTTTTGCTGTCTGTGTTTCCATGTACCTGTGTCTCGTTCTTATTAAATATCCTTGCATTGAAATCTCTTGCTAATCTAATCTCCCCATGTGGCTGCTATATAATTATCTCATTTTGTAAAATATTGCATCTGTCATTCTCCCCCCCACACTTTTGGAGCAGAGGGAGGGTGAGGGAGAGAGAGGAGCGAGGAAGCTGCTGGAGGAGGAGGCAGTAATCCCACTTAAGTGACGATTTGTACAGTGTTGGTTTGTAACTGCTGCCACGTGTGCCACCTCTGAAGGACCACGTTCCCGTYGCCGCGGGAGGCCAGGAAGGGTGCCCTCAGGCAGGAAACATGTCCACTGGGGTTTTTTGCTTGTTTTGGGGTTTTTAATAGATTTTCAGCTTGGTAGTTYTGTTCCCACCGTGGTTGCTGCGCGTGTAAGCTCTGATGCTGTTTCCTCRTACGGCTCCACAGTGAGGATGGAGAGCAGAATTGTTCCACGCTGACCTTTCTCCCCGGCACAGGGTTTGTTGCCAACCAGTGCTACGTTTGCCCGCTCAACCCCAGAAGGGGATTGGTCCTCCCTGAAACGGCTTTCAAACTTCTGGTCTGCAAGAGCCTCTCTTGTGCTGGAACCGAGAAGCTCCTTTGCTGCTCTCCGTTGAAATGAAGGTGGCTGCTGACCCAGCGCTGGAGACGGGCAGCAGCAGCCCAGGACCCAGAGCCCTGCCTCTGCAAGGTGACGGCGGGCCCTTCCACACRGAGCCACCCCCTAATCAACAACTTAAAATAAAAAAGTGAACATACAGCCGTTGTCTTCACAGGTAATAACACAAAGCTTTGGGGAACAAAGAGCCACAGGGCTCCATTTTTGTAAACCATCCCCAGGGAAGGAGCAGAGCGCATCTGYTCTGGCACGTCCTTTCTAGAAATAGCAAGTTTAATTAATCATCCTGTTTTCTTTTCTTAAACCATATAAATTCTTTTCCCCCTCAAGGGATAATGCATTGCTGCCTTTTAAATAAGTACCGCAGTTGTAAACTCCTGCCATACTTCTGTCTGGGAGCACATCTGTCTTCTGGCTTGGAGCACATCTGTCTGTGCCTCCCAAGCCATCACTCCCACGTTCTGGCGCAGTGGGAAAATCTGTATTTCAGAAAGGAATCACATGGATACTTCCAGGCTGCKGAGGGTGTCAGATGCAGAGCCCTTTATCTTCTAAACTCACTTATCTTTTAATTCTGAGACATTTTTGTCTGACAGTTCATAAATTAAAAATGTTTCTTAGGTGACTTTTTGCTCCTATTTCATACGTATTTCATGTAAAGACTTTCCAGGCATTTGAGTTCTGGGAAGAATTACGCAAAACGAGAAGCTCTGGTTTTATGTTCTTATGGGACACTCTTGGCATGCTGCAAACCATGACGCCAAAATCAGTGACTGTGCACTTTAAAAATACCGAGCTCTTTAGGGAGGGTTGTGAAATTTTCTTGTAGCCCAGGTGTTGCCCTGAAAACACATCAGATGTKTTGATTTATCACACTGAGCTCTGAACTTCAGTGGAGTTCGTGTACTGCCCCTGACCTCGTGCTGCACTCTGGTGGCTAAGGGCAATTTTGACGTAGCAGTGGTCTCTCTAATGATGTGGTAATACCTTGAGTGCCGGCTAAAGACTTTCACACCAGGCTTTGCAGGTGCAAGTGATGTGTGCCAGACACGTGGGTTTATGGAGAGATGTCTTCATAGCACGCCTTGACCATCTTTGCAGCGATAAACCTCTGGGACTTTGCCAAACCGGTGGCTGGGAAGCAGGTGAGATGCTGCAAGCTTGGTTTGCATTGCCGCRCTGCTTAGCCCCGGGTCTCCTCCGGCGCACGGGGGGCACCGAGTGCTGGACCCCTTGGGGACGTGCCACCTGGCACGGCATGGGCCACCACCTCTTCCCGGGGGGGGCGTGGGTGACGGTTACTGCTCCGGGTGTGCAAGGGTGAGTCTCTCCATCCATGACTGATCGCCCCTCTGCCTCTTAAGCCTCCTCTCTCCGAGCTGCCTCTTTGGCAGCTTGCCATGCCTTCTCCAATGCCCATGCAATTGGGTTTGTTGTTGTTTTTCTCACTCCTCTCCATATTTCTGTTGTTTCTGCCTCCTCCTTCCCTCTCTACAACATGGTCACAACCTCTGGTCATAGATGGTTTTCACCACCACCTTCTCTTACTGCAGTTTATCTTCAGGCACTGCCTTCTAGTCTGTGCCCCATTTCACCTGCCTGACCTGCCTGTGTTTGATGTTTYCCCCCCATGTGCCCTTCCCATGCTTCTCCCAGGTCTCCAAACCATCATCCTCAGAGTCACTCTCCTGTTGGGCTGCTGCAAAGGCATTTTTTACTCTTCTGTCTTTACAAATTGACTTCTCTGYTTCAAAATACCCCCTCGCCAAGGTCTTCTGCTGTTTGCCTTCAGCTTTCCGCCTGCTCCCTCTGTTCTCCCTGAAGTGCATTCCTCCATCTTGTCTCATGTGCCTGCAACAGCCCCCAAYGATACAAGCAGGGCTCCTCGATGGCTCCCACCGGCAGTGGCTTTTCGGCTGCGCTATTTGCCTGCGTGGCATGCCGGGAGTAAAATCCATCTCCCGTAGGCAGCTCTTTGCACCTCTGTGAGATTTCAGGGAAAATATAGCTGCATATATATTGAGAAGGCGTACGGAGCAGAGAGGACAATTGAATTGCCATGAGTGGAGCATGCATCAGTGTCCCTGACAATCCAGTAATTAGCTGGCATAGAAGAGCAAGCAGCGAAATGAGCCCGGCAGCTTGTTCGCAGGCGTTAGGGGCTGACTCCCACAGAGTACCTGCTTTCTGCCCTGACATCTGAGTCTGCAAGGAGACCTGGCGGCTGCTTTCACTTAAAGTCACTGTCACCTTGGAGATCACTAACAACGAGCAAACGTGCGGACGACAAATCCTTGCGCAGGCACCGGTGGTCCCTACCTGCCGCAGAGCGGGGACGGGATGGTGGGTGCCCCCGCTTCGTTGCTGTCTCACCCCCCTTGCTCTCAGYTGGGATTGTTTGCAGGACTGGGGGGGCTCAACGCTTGCGGCGTGGTGGCAGCACCCCAAAACCTCATTATTGGAGACTCCGGGTCTCTCTCCCTTCTTTTCTGTTCTGAATTTTCTGTGTCGCTGGTAACGCGTGTCTGTGATGGAGGTGTCTTTACCTTGAACCAGACACCTGGGGACACCAGGGAAGCAATGTCCCCACCCACTGTGCAGGGCAATTGCAGGCAGACACATCAGCAAACACGTGTGCAGGTGGGTACGGCGAGGAGGGGTTTGCACAGCATTTGTCAGCAAAAGTCTGTTGGGGGAGATGGATACTCTGGGTGAAATATTCTTGCTTGGGTTGTTGAGAGCACTGCGCTACGGACCCTCAGCACAGGCTTTCAAAGTATTACCCTGCTTTGGAATAAAAGGGATGGTGGACAATTGGGTAAATGAGAGATTAGAAGGTATGGAGTAAGTTTTCTTGGTGCTGTTGAATTCCCTGTAGGATCAGTGCTGTTCAGTGTCTTCATACGTAGACTGGGAAAGGAGGCTGAGAACACCATGCCAAAGGTGGCTGGTGCTCCTGGCTTGTCCTGGGTGGTGAGAATGAGTCAAGTGCAAAGACTTGCAAAGGACGTCAGGTACCGAGCCGCTGCCTGGTAAAACAGCGGGTGAAATCCAGCATCATTGAAGGCCGAATGATGCACAYGAGGAGAAACAATCCTCACATCCATAAGCAGTGCCGGGCTCTGACCTGGCTGTTGCCGGTGAGGAGCCGTGTCTCAGAGTTAGGATGAACACTCGGTACTCTSTAGTGGTCAAAAAAGCAGATCAAATGTAATGAATTTTTTGGAAACAAAGAGAAAACGAAACCCAGAACACAGTTATGGACTGTTGCATAAATCTACCGTGTGTCTGCATGGGAAATAAATACTGTGTGCAGCTTTGATTCCCTGTTGCAAAGAGGAGGGTGTCCCAGGGACAGAGCAGGGTGACAAGGGCGATGGACATCCCTATGAGGTTTGGCRACGTAAGCGATGCTCAAAAGCTGCGGAGGGGTGGCCAGAGGAGCGTGGCCTGGGGCTGTGCAGGCACGGGTGGGCACTGCGAGGTCAGTAGGAAATTACTTTTCTTYGTTTCTGCTAATCAGCTGCTGGGGCATCAAATTAAATTAAGAGATGGCAGGAGCAGAGCAAACACACGGCCGCTCCTCTATGGCAGGAGGAAGGAGAACAGTGGAACTGGCTGCCAGATGAGTTTAGAAAGCTTCCAGAAGTAATTAGACAAATTTGTAAGAGGAAAATACCATTGAGAGTGTTGCTGGCACTGCCAGTGATGAGCTAAATCTCTGCACCATGGGATGCTGGAGGTCAGGAGGAYGCGGGAGCATCAGTGGSTTCTCRCRTGACSGTATGACTTTCCCCGGGCATCCCCRGTGGCTGTGCTTGGTGAGATGGTACTGGACTCATTGAAACTGGTTCATGTCTTCTCTGGGTGGCTTCACCCTGCTCTGTTGGGGACGTTTGTGCATGTTGCACAAATGGAGCAGCGGGTTGTAGCCTGCGGCGTAGGGGAGCCGAGCACTGGAGAGCTGAACAGGGCCGACGCAGGGCTGGGACAGCAGCGTGGCATCATGGCTGTGAGTCCTGCTGGGGCGAGGATGGCTGGTGGCCCTAAAATCCTGGTACCGGATGGGTATGAGGGTTATGGTCGCAGGAGGGTGGGGGTGTGGAGGCAGTCGAGCTCCCAGGGAGTATCTCTGGGCAGGAGGCATCACTCAAGGAGCCGTAGGTGAAAATTTGAGCTCTGCATGTCACCAGGGCAGCACCTAGCATCCCTGTAAGGCTGGAAGGCACAGACTGCGTCTCAGGGCAAAAAGGTCATTTGTGTTCCTGTTTTCCTGGCTTTGTGAAGGTGTGTTGGGCTGTTACCTTCACGCGAAGGAGCTGGATAGTCACTGAGAGARGTGAGGAATGAGAAATACTGTCTTAGCATCTTTCGTTGGTGGCCATTGGTGTTCCTTGAGCCTGATACCCTGCTCGGTGCTCGGCCAGGTTGTCACTGCTGCTGCAGTGCTGCTGCCATTCCAGGGAGCACAGGAATACCAAAGCTGTGCAGGGAGGGGGAAAGCAAAGCAAATAAACAAGGAGCGCAACTTAAAATCTCTCCAAGTGTGCAGTGTTTTGTGACTAATACTAACGTAATTGCTGTCATGCTTTTAACATAATGCTTTTATCTCTCAGATAGATTCCTTCTTCTGGTCATTAATCTCCAGGGTTTCTAAGTGAGCAAGCAGTGGAGAGACGCAGCTATTATGCCGAAGCGTGGTCAGAGGTGTGCAGAGCATCCCGGAGCAAACCCGGGAYGGGGACTGCGGGTTACCCATGGGGGTGTGCTCACAGCTTTGCTCTGAACCCTCAGAAATCCCGGGGCTGGGCAAGGCTATGTGTATTCTTTATGGTTTGTTTTCCTCTCCATACCGCTGTGCCCTGCTGGCCCATAAACCCACCACAAAAGCCGTCTGACAGCTCCCTCAGTGTGCCTAAGCTGTCTCCATCCTCTGCTCAGCATCCCTCCATCCCTCTTTAACCTTGAGGAGCAGCGCTTGGGGAGCAGCTTCTCCCTCTTTCCTAGTTCTCCGAGGTTTGTAGACATGAAGGCCAGGAGGAACAGTTGCAGCCATCAGCTCTGACCTCCTGCCTAACACGGGCCAGGGARTTTCACCCAGTAATTCCTGCCTCAAGCCCCTACTTTCTTTTTGAGCTGGAAAGCACCACATCGATGGACCCAGCGGCGATGTGTCTGTTTTTGAGATCRTGCTGGTCTCTTGCAGGATTGACTGCTGGGGCTTTTGCTTTTGGTTATTTTCTGTTTGTCCTTTCTGGCCTGCTGTGAGCTGGGTCAGACCAGCGGAGGTGCGGCTGTGCTGAACCTGCTCCCCCGGCCACAGGAGGACCTGCCTGCAGAAACCTTCTCCTGGAAGCTCACTCTGGGAGAGACTCTCYGGGTTGGTGTTGCTGGAGGCTCCCAGCCCCACAAAACGGCTGCTCCGGCAGTGGCAGAGCCGAAGGAGGAGAAGCGAGGAAATCCAGGGTAATTTCCAGGAAATCATCTCGCTGCCTCACTTATTTACTGCAAAGGTCTCAAAATGTCACCCGGCTCCCTGAGACGCCCGGCCACGCCGAGGGTGAGCTTCCCTGCGGTTCTGTGGCTGCTCAGGAGGAGCAGCCCTTGCAAACTGCAGCCTTGCCCYGGTGCTTATTTAAGGTGACAGTAAGTAACACGGGGTGCCAGCCGCACCGGATCCCGCAGCGCAGGGATGCTCTCGAGACTGCTACGAGTCTGAGCGAGGCTTTGACCRTGAGGTCTGTCGTACCTGCTGAGCCTAAAATGATCTTCAAGCCACCTCGGGAACAAGGGTATGGTATCTCTGCCTGCTGCCTGCAGGCACTGCGGCTGCGGGGTGCGAGGGAGAAGGGCTTGGGGAAGGGGCCATGGCCGGGACTTGGGAGCCGCTGGGCACACAGGGCAGGGGCAGGGCAGCTCGGCTACGTGTCCCCATCCCATTTGCTTTCTACACCACAGGCTCCCTTGAACTTGTCTGGATTTCAAAGGGAGGAAACTGAGCCAACCCAAGCGCTCACCCCCTCCTGCCTTTCCCCGCTCCCCCGTCGCCYGTGTGAATGAGAGAGTCTGGGGTGGTTTTCACCATCAGGCAAAATCTCACCTCTCACGCTGTTCCCAGCATGTCCGCAGCCGGCTGCAGCTTGGCACCAGGGGAGTGCCAGACCCGGCAGAGGCTTGTGCCGGAGGGCAGCGATACGCTGCGGAGTATTTCAGACCTTTCTGGCCTCGCTGGCCTATGACTTTTCCCCTCCCTCCACTCCGGAGAGTCGAAAAGGATTCCCCTTCTTGTGTCCTTCCTCCGTTTGGGAACCAGCCGTCCCTGCGGATCACAGGGAGGGAGAGGGATGCAGAGGGATGCAGCAAGCGCCTCCCGCCCGCTCTGCCCATCTCCATCCCCGGTGCTGCGTAGCTGCAGGGTCAGGCCAGGCTGTGCTACCCGCCGCCGTCCCAGGGCTGGCCGGGCTGGCAGGCACCGCAGGCAGCTCTCCTCCGTTGACAAAATGCTTCCGACCGCGCGCTCAGAACGATTTTGACATCTTGGGGAAAGAGAGAAATCTCACCCGGCATTGTGCATGGTTGGCAAAACTGTTGCTGACAACATGAATAAAGGTGGACGGCTCTCAATCAGCTTCTCTTTGCTATTTATTTCTGATTTGGACATATTGTCAGCAAACCATCTCTCAGATCAGTTTGGAGGATTCTGAATGCGAGTGTTGTGTTATGTTTGAGCTATAATGACATTTGTGGCTTGCGGCGTGTTGCGGAGCAGGAAGGTGAGATGCCTCCTTGGCCTGCAGAATCCTGCAGGGGTTATTCCCGGCATCGCCACTTGCTTTTTGGGTTTTGGCAGCTCTTTGTTCCCTGTGCTGCGAATACAGCCCRTGCCCAGGGGAACGGAGGGCCTTGGGGGCTGCGGCAGCAGTGAGGATTTTGAGCGCTGTACACCCCGACGTGCTGCGAGGGTTGATGTGGGTAGGTGGGAAGTGGATCCTGGGCAGCAATTTTGAAGAGAAGAAGCTTTTCCAAATCTTACCAGGTGGGGCAGAGAGATCAGGTCTTTGCTTTGTCTCTGTCCGTTGAGTGGAGCATTCAAATATAACAACTTTTACAAGTCAAATGTCACCAACRAAGCACCAGGATTTGTTTTGCTCTTGTCAAAAGGCCAGTCTGACACTGGCCATCACGGGGCACGTCRGCAGCACTGGGACCGCCTGTCCTGTCCCGCACATGGGTGCCCCGGCACACGCTGTTCCGGGGCATCCATCCCCAGCAGACCAGCAGCAGCCACCCTGCAGCTTGTCAGGACGCTGGGCTTTTCGGGGGTGCTTCCTCAGGGGGGCTGTTCAGAACACCCCGCTTCGCCGTTTCACTCTTGATACGCAGGTGGCTTTTCCCGGTGAAGTGGGAAGCAGGCTAGGAAACGTCGCGCTGGGAATGCACTGACTTTTGTTTCAGTAAGCATCCCTGAGACCGTGTTATTCTAACTCCCCCAAATGTGGCCTTTTGTGTTGATGCTCTGAATTAACTCAGATGAAATGGGAGCGTTGTCCAGCTCTGTGCATGTCGTTGGGATGATCCCCTCCATCGCCTGTKCAAGCAGACACCTCCCAGGTCACTGTCAGAAGGAAGGGTTGGTTTTGGAGCAGGTAGGAGCTCACTCCCCCACCMCAAGTTCTACATCGTGTGTTGAGGTGCCCCTTAGGAGGCACAGTCAGGACTGAAGTGGCTGTGAGCCCTTCCCATCCACACGTCCCTGCATGGACCCTGTGAGACCACCGGTGCTCAGGCAAGCTGCCTGCCTCGTCCTTAGACAGCGTGAGGGGACAGGGCAGGGACCCTCCTGTGGCTGCCATGCCAATCCCTGCTGGAGCAGCACCTGCAGAGATGCCATAGACCCACTTGATTCCCATGCATGAGTTTTGGCTTCCCCATCTATAAAATAGGGGTGCCTTCTTTTTTTTCCCTGGTGCTGTGCTATATTAAGGGTCTCCCCTATGGTGCTGCAGCTTGTCCTGGGTGGTCCTTGCTGCTGGGCCTGGAAGGGCAGGAAACCATCACCTTCCTCTGTGCTTTGGCAGTGGTTTTGGTGCAGAGGGGCCGGGCATCCATGGCCCCCCATATCGACAGCCTGGCCCCCCACAGCCGCTCCCCCCAGCTCGTTCCTCTCCCGGAGCTGCAACAAGTGGGTGCTCCAAGGGAGTGGTTGCATTGGGTGTTTTACTTCTTCACCAGTGTACGGTGCCATATGGGAGCGTACCATCAGTCAATTACGGCTTCTTTTCATATCTAAATAAAATGATTTGTTAATTTGAGTGAGTGATCACTGCATGGCCGGGATGCTTTTCCTGCAATGGCGAACAGCTTGCACGCTCGCAGAGATGGATGGTGAGCTGGTGCCACTGGATACTTTCTGGGGTTGTTTTCAATTTAGCTGTGAATTGAATGAGAAGAAAAACGTTTCTCGTGGCAATTTGATAGGCGCTAGCTTTTCTGACAGATGTTGGAGTTTATTATCCCACCGGGACAATGTTTTGTAGTTCGGAATTGCTAATTGCTTCGGAGGCTCGGTGCTGCGGGAGGAGCAGGATGCGGCTGTCAGCAGGTAGCGGGTGCCGCCAGCACCCGAGGACCCGGGGTGATGGACGCCGTTGCCTTCCTGCTAATGGCTTCTGACCGCGGCTGCCAGCCCGGTCTCGGCACTGCATCCTGGCAGGCTCCCGCGAGGTTTGCCAGCGGGGCTGTTACTGGCTCCTGTCCCTCGGGAGAGGTAGTGTTTGGGGGGGGGAGTCCCCCCGTGCCAGCACCCATCCCTGCCCTGCTCTCCCCTGTTCCTGGGTGGCACCGGCTGCAGGCGGAGCAGGCAGGGCTGGCAAGCGCCCCGGTGTGTGTGCGGCACCAGTCGGGCGCTCCCGGCACATGGGGCATTGAGCCCATGGGGCAAAGCCCGGCAGCTGGTGTCAGAGGTGCCTGACAGCGTTTCCTCCTGTGCAGGTTTTAGCTCCGTCGCACTCAAAACAGACTTGTGGTCCYCAGCCACCCCATCTGTGTCGCRATACAYTGGGGATATCTCAGGGCTCTCTGGGTGCTGCTGCATGCGGGTGCCCTCCCTGCCGTGACCTTGGTGCCAGCGGTGGGCTTGCGGTGCCACGGGGCTGCAGCACGAGCTGGAGCAGCAGCGCCCACCTCCTGAGCCTGGCTGCCCATCCCTGGGGCTGGTTTTGCTCCTGCCCTGCTGCCCATCGTGCTGCTCCCCTAGCCAGCTGCCTTCCCCCTGCCCGATGTGCCCTGCTCACCCCGCACCAAACGGCCCGGCACGCGCCTGTGCTGCTGGTGTAGCCGCGGTGCTTCGGGTCATGGCAGTAAGTCTGGGAGAGTGCTGCTCCCCTTCAGTCCTCCCCACGTACTCTGACTGGCTCCAGGAGGAAGGTTCAAGATGCACAAAAGCGGTTAACAGGAGCCGCAAGCCGGTTAACATGAATTATTTGCAAGCCCATCCTCCCGACGCGGAGCAGAGCTGCAGACGGAGGTGAGCGCTCGCCTCTGCAAACAGCGCTTGGCAAACATCAGCATGGCGGGCCCTGGGCGAGAGCGCTCCAGCGCCCGCGTCCCTCCGCCGGCGTCGGGGTGTTTGCTCTGCTAGCCGGGCCGTGCCGGCGCCGCCGGAGCTGCTCGGGGCTGCTTTAGATGAGGATTTTAGATGGAAAGCTGTGCAAGCAGCTCTGATAACAGCAGCGGCAGCTTGCTGGAGCGCCTTCCCCTGGCAGAGACGTCACCGGGTTGTGCTCCTCCTTGCATCAGAGCTGTCTCTTTGCCCTTCGTYTGGAGGGTACTGAGCGCTGTTGGGACCCTCAGCTTCTCTGTCTGCAGTGYCCAACGTGCCCCAGTGTGGGGAAACCGAGGCCCGGGGCTGCACGGCCACTCCCGGGGTGAGAGCTGCACCCGGGGGTCCCGCAGGTCGGTGTGGGCAGCAGCAGGGATTGCACCCGGGAAGCACRTGCATTTTTGGAGCCTTGCTTGCCCACCCACTCCAGGAGCCTCTCCCTGGGGCAGCCCCTTTCTCTACGACTGCCGCGACACCCCTGACATCCTCTCTGCCGCCGTGAGAGCCCGGCGGCCCCTGTGTCCTTCCCGTGCCCTTGGAGACGGAGAAGCCTTTTGCAGAGCGGAGCGCAGCAAGGGCAGAGCAAGGCAGCCACAGCCGCCTCGGGGTCGCTCTGCGGTGGTGCTCGCTGCGCTGCCGGTGGGATTTGGGTCCCTGCAGAGAGCCGGCGCGGGTCCTGTGTGGGGGACAGTGGGCAGGAGCACGGAGCTGGGGGTGGCGGAGGCTGCCCAGGCAGCAGGAGGGCAGTGGGCTGCGCCGTGCCTGAGCCGGGGAGAGCGGGCAGCGCCGAGTGCCCACCCCTGCTTCAGCCCCAGATTGCGTTTGTCCGTGAGCACGGTTACGCGGGCTGTGCTCCTCTGCTCCTGCTTCACAGCTGGAGCTTCATTGCCTCCCCGTCCCTGCCCTGGAGCTTCGGTGGAAGTGCCTGCAAGGAGCTGGGCTGCCTCCATCCTTCAAACCATGCTTTGCTTTCCCACAGGGACTTTTCCCCTTGTCCCCTTGCTTCCCTCCCTGGTATTTTTATGTTTTTTAACCCTTAACACAATGCAGTGCCTGTTCTGAGTGTGAGATTTGTGTATCAAGTGGGGTCTGGCTACAGTCTCTTATTTTGCCTTTGGCTGCTTGGGCTCAGGAAGAACGAGGGCTGGGGTCCCCAGGAGGACCTGGCTCCTCCGCAGTCGCTGTCGCAACGTCCCTGCTTCCAACCCCAGCCCGGCATCAAGAGCAGAACGGGGGACRTGGAGATGTTTGCCATTTGAAGGTCGGTTGTGTTGAAAGCCAGAGGTTCGTGCATCCTCCCTGTTCGCAGCTAATTACAGCAGGGATTAGTCCGGGCCGGGGTAAAGTCCCTCCCCGTGTTGTTAATGATGAGAATTAAACAGGCTCTGGCTCCAAAACCAAACCCCAGACCCCAGCGCTCCCAAGCCTCAGGGAAGCTGGAATCTGAAACTTGGCTCCAAGCCTCCAATGTGTGTCTAATTAAGACTGAAATAATCAAAACGAGAGCATTCCTGCTCCTTCCCAACACTGTTTGTGCCCGGCCTTCGCTGGGTTGGATCCTGGCTGGATACTCCTTGCTGCCTGCTGGAGCCTGGGCCTCTGCGCGGGAGGGGGCTGAAACGCATTGTGGTTTTAAGTGAAATTGGGAAGAAATGCAATCCTGTGTGTTTTAGTCCATATAAGGTTTTGTGTAAGATTGTTTGCAAAAAAAAGTCTCCTAAAAATGGGACCTAAACTAGCTGACAGAGCTTGAAATATATTTGTCTCCCTGCCAGTCTCCTCCTGCCCCGGTCCCGGAGCCTCAGCACCAGCCGCGGGGAGGGTGCTGGGAGGAGGTGCCTGGAGCTGGGTGAGCCTTATGCAGGGGGGTGTCAAAGAGGCCAGGACCTGGAAGGGCTTTCTGCAGGGAGCTCTGTCCTTCATCCTCYGCCCCGGCTCCTTCTGCCAGCGCGGGGGACGAAGGACGAGCCGAGTCGCCGGCACGCTGCTGCGTCCAGCCAGGCTTCCCCCAGCTCTGCTGCCTGTAGCCTCCCCGCTGCTGGTGTCTGAGCACTGCCGGGTGTTTCGGTGTAGGCAGGGCTCCTGCAACCGCCGGCTCGCCCCAAACTCCCTGGGGCAGTTTCTTATGCCAGCAGCACCGGCGCGTGTGGGTCACCTCCTCCCCAGACCAGCCCCGGGGCCAACGGGGACAGGCTTGTGTCAGTGGGAGGGTGTAAAGGCTGTGTCCTCCTGACCACACCAGCAGTACCCACGTCTTGCATCTGTCCCTGCTCGACGTCCGTGGGGTGGGACCTCCCTCCTGCCTGGCCTTCAGGGGACGGGGACCGAGCCCCTGCTSCGTGGGAGGACACGGCAGGGACGTCTCCTCGCCTGCAGCGGGGTGCCTGGAGGAGGCTGAGGGTTGGAGCGGAGCTGCCTGTTACACCAGCTGCCGGGGGGTGGGTGCTGCCGGCAGCCCCTCCGGGGGTGGCATTTGAGACGTGTGCGTCTCTGCCCAGGGCTTGTGTCCCGCTTTGTCCCAGCAGAGCCGTGCTGGGGAGGGCAGTAGGCATCGTCAAGGCGGCATCTTACTGCTTGCAGTAAAGAAAGGGCAAGAAGAGGCAGGGAAAACGCAGCAAGTCCACACCGCTGCACGGAGCTCGGCGACGGACACGGGAAATAAGGCTGCACGGGTTGCAACTCCCACGGGAGGGAGGCTGTGAGCGGAGCCCCTCTGCTCTGCCCTCGCGGGAAGGAGGACAGCGATATCTGCCCGGTGCTCAGCTGCGCTGTGGGATTAAGCGTGGCTGGTGTGGGTTTGTTAGCGCTGTAATGAAATGGATTTTCTCGCTCGCTGAAACCGAAACACCGCTGGAGCAGCAGCATTTCCCCGGCTCCCTGCGTGCAGCTGGCACGGTTCCGACATGCTGCATCAGTCTGTGATTCCTGAGGAGGGGCTGTGCCTGGCGTGCCGGCATTTTCCACGGAGGGGCCATTGGATCTGGGCACTTAGTGCTTTATTTTAACTTCTGTCAGGGCTGCGGAGAGGGGAGAGACGGGAAGAAAGGCTAAGAAGAGAAGTGATGGAAATCTCAGCTGGCTGTAGGAGAGATGGAGAAGCAGATTGTAGTGTAGAAGTCTTTGATTGACCACAGTACCATTTTGTGGCTTTTTCTCCCTCTCTCTGGGTAAAGCTGCACCGTGACATCCATGCTATTAAATAGGCCATGTTCAAAAGAGAAAATTGCTGCTATTTTCCCCCTTTACTTTACTGCCATAAAAAATTGATCCCACATAGCATCCTTATTTCAAAGACTGCTAAAAAAAAAAAAAACAACAAAATTCTCATTTTGGTTTCTGACAGCTGCATAAAGCGTTTTTTAAATAAAAGGGACGTGAAACATGTTAAAAAAATCTCAACCCTCCCCATCCCCTGAAGTTTTTGCTCCGGAAAGATGCCCTTATTTTGAGAAGTGGGTGGGGAGAGAGTGCAACTGTGCTGGTGTGAGAAGGGATTTGGTTTCTCTCTTTTCTTGCGGCTGGTGACCGAAATTAAGACTTTACTGGTAGCTGGCCAACAGCTGGAGCAGCAAACCCCCTTGCTTACCTGGGCTGGGCTGGGCTGGACTTTCTTCAGTAGCAAAGTGCTTTTAGGGGGTGATGGCAAAGAGCTTGCACCAAGGTGGGAAGGCAGCAGGCTGGGGAGCTGGGGTCTGCTGGGCACTTGGGGTCAACAGGCTGAAGGATGCTGGGCAGAAATGGGGTGTCTGAGCGTATAAGGAGGTGGGAGGGTGATGGGCAGGAGGAAAGTGAGGGGAAGAAGTGGGAAGCCCAAAAAAGGGATTTAAATGGGCAGCAGGTCATGGCAGGTACCTGTGGAAAGAGGGGATGGAGCTAGGTAAGGTAAGGACTTTGGCAGCCTTGAGTCAGTGGTGATGGAGCACATGAGAAGGATGGGGTGGTGTGGGGTGAAGCGGAATGTGGACCCGGCAGAAAGGAACTGCAGAGAGCAAGAAAACGGGAGGTCAGGTCAGYTCTCACTGGAGGAGTTAATTATCTTAATAAGAATCATCCCATTTAAACAAGATGCTCTTCTGAAAAGAAGATTAAGCAGAGGGAGCGTTGACAAAGCGCCGAGCGGGGCTGCCAGGACTCCAGYGAGCAGCAAGCTGCTGCTCCCCCTCTCTCCACCTGCTCCCCAGCTCCTCCGCCTCTGCTCTCTGCCTGGTGAACGACCAGCATCCCGCGGCCGCCGGGCACGGGCGCAACCGGGCCACCGGTGCCCGGCCCAGCAGCAGGGCTGGCTGCCACACCGCAAAGGCGGTGAGGATTTCCAGCTGAAGGGTGGCCCTGTGCTCGTTGCCTGGCTTGGCTGGGTGCCCCTGAAGGTCTGCGATTAGTGGAAACGATTCCTGGGGAGAAGCGTGGTGGGTGCGGTGCAAGGTATCCCTGTTGATGTTAGGTGGGACGAGGCTTGGCAGAAGGAAGGTGACAACACGACGGGCTGTGTGAGCTGCACAGGTTGTAAATGGTATCCCCAAAGCAAGAGCAGCGTTGCTGCACGCTGCGTGCCCAGCCTGCTCCCTGCGAGCGAGCAGGGCCGTCGGCGGGGCTATCAGGTGTGCCACCAGATCCTCCCCGTGTCTTCTCCCTGCTCACAATGACATCTGTTTGCCTTTYGTGTCCAGCAGGCCTCTGAGTTATGAGGCTCTTTCCTCCACCAGGATCTCAGGGAGATGATGAAGAGTTAGATGAGCTCTCCATAAATAGCTCTGCCATTGAAAACCCTCGGCTCCTGTTTTAACGTTAGCAGGATTAGCCGTCTGCAAAAGTATAGGCTTAAGACTCGGCAGTAGGCTTTGCCCTGGTAATATGTCTCTATTTTCTCAGGCTTGATTTCTCCAGCCAGCCTGGCTCTGAATGCAATAAATTTTGCTCTTCTTTACACCTCAGCTGATGACTTATTCTTTGGAGCCTGTGTCCTTGGCTAGCCAGAGACCCTTCAAAGCTAAATTTTGTGCTTGCCTACTCTGAAACCAATGAGGTCCTTACAGAAAGGGCCAGGATGCCTGTAACTATTAGGGTTGAAGGATATTACTGGTGCAGTTCTTCAGTCTCCAAATTAATTTTATTTTTGATTAATGGCCTGGACACAAAAGGGGATGTGCTGGTCAAATCTATTGGGGTGCCACATGCATTATGCAGGTAGAGGAGGGTCAGGCTGTCACCAGGGAGCTCCAYGACCTTGAAGACTGGGCAAAGGCGAAGAGGCTGGGCTGGAAGGATGACACAGTGCGGAAGGGTAACACAGCACACGGGTGAGCACAAGAGCTTCTTCTGCAAATGGGGGATTGAGCAACTAGAAAGTGTGAGCTGTGATTGTTGGTTGTAGGGTGACCGTGGAAAAAGCACATGGGATCTAGGGGAGCTCGTAGGGGAGCTCCGCACAGCGAGATGGGGGGTCAAAATGCCATCCCATGGGGCTCTGGTGAACTGCAGCCATGTGYGTAGTGTGCTGCCCTGGGAACCCCAGCAGCCTGGGAGCAGCTACCTGTCCTCTTCAGCCATCCCTKTGGTGGGGTGGCAGCTTCCAGGGAGGGGAGAGGTGGGGGCTAACGGGGGATCTSTCCCCGCTTCATCTGGGGCGTCTGCCTGCGAGCATGAGTCGGAGCCCAAAGGTTGGGGGGAAGTACATTTGTGCTTGTAAATACAGCAAGGGGGTAAACGTGCAGAGGRACAAAGGTTGGTCAAGCTCACGTACAGCATCAGCCCCAGAATAAATGAGAAATTTCCAATGGATAGCTCTGGGCTGGAAACCTGAAGGTTTCTAACCACYGAAGGAAGCTGATTCTGGAAAATCACTCTACCAGCGGTCGCAGAGGCAATCAGCCGACCTGTCTTCAGGCCGGTTCATTAGCAGTTTCCAAAGGGGTTCCCACGAAGCGGGTGCCTGTGGTCAGTGACCCCAGGGCACCTCCCGGGCCACCGTGCCTCCAGCCACCCGGGAGCAGAGCTGGCGTCCGTGCCGGGSTGGCTGGGGTGCTGCGGTACACTGCCTGTTCGGTTTGGGGTTGGTTTATTTTTTTTTCCACTGCAATATAAACCCAGTGTGTCTTTAAGGCCATGCGTGTGTAGGGGGATTTGCTGATGGCTCATCTTTCTAGCAGGCTTTTTCAGCTGAATGTCAGTTTATTGCTTTTGCAAATTGTCTTGTGCCTACACAGAACCGGCTGCCTCAGCAGAGGGCTTTGCCAACAGCGTGCTCTATAAAAGGGTTATTAGGATAACAAGAAAGAAAACAGAAACCTTTGCAGAATCATAACAGTATAGCGTAGCCCTCCCCCTCCCCTCTCCCAGTTTATTACCCTCAAGTGCTTCCGAGTTGGACTTCAAACCGTTGTGCTGCTGAATATAAACAGCAAGGTTAAAGTACCCTAGACAGGAGCTAACTCTTTGGCAATTATCTGGTCAATGGCAGAGCACCGATCTGTAGCTYGGCGTAAACATCATCAGGAAAATATGCACAGTTTGCAAATTAAAAAGCAATTGCATTGTCTCGGCCCAAGCCAGAAGCCTTCTGGTATGATTAGGGTCTCACCGGTGGAGCCAGGCAGAGCATCCTTCAGGTCTCTGACATCAGTCCTTCGTCACAGGAGCCTGTTGCTGGATATTTCTCTTTATCTGCGGTATTTTTGTAYCTGTCTGGGGGGCATGTTTTATGAGATGTTTTAGTTTTCCCAAAAAGCACAGATCTCCCCGTTAAAAGGAAGAAGGGCAGAGTAAGGCAAGAAAAAGCCAAGGTAGTCTTTTGTGATACTTTTGAAATGATATTGTGTTTTTCTAAGCTTTATGGAGAGGGAGACGTTAAGTGAAATGTTCTGGTTGACACGCTGCAGATTTGGCTTGTTTGTTGTTTTTCTAACTTTCAGGGTCAACTTCTGTAATAAAAAACCTTATTGGTGCTGCTCTTCTCATCTCGGCTTGTTCCTTGCCTGTTGTGCCTTACAGCGCTCTCTGCAAGAGGGGAGTTGTTCTCTCTTGTTTGCAGCCAGCTGGGACAGACAGAGATTAAATGACTTGACGAAGGTTGCAGAAAGCCTGAGCAGAGCTCGTGTCTTTGAGTCCCCGAGGTAGCRAGAGGCTGGATTCAGCTGCCTCCTTCTGTTGCCCATTTTCCTCGGAGCTCAAGAGACTTCATTGCTAATTCTGGGCTACACGCTTTAGTGCCGAGCTAAGACTTTTGGAGGTGAGCCTTGGAGGATGTCATGATCTGGAAGGGATTTGCACGAGCACAGGTTGCACAGTTGAACCCGGAGACATGTGGGGCAGTTTGGCATGTGAACGCAACACCATAACCAGCTGCCCTCTGAGTTCCCAGCAGTTTTGTAGGCGACTCTGAAAATCTGCTTTCATTTAAAACCAGGCCTTTTGGCGGAAAGACGATGGAAGTCACCTCCTCAGCTATCACTCTTCCCCTCGCTGTAGGGCAACCTGAGCTGTCTGAAGCCAAAGGGCTCCCATCCTGGCAAAGACAGGACACCATCTTACGTTAACTTCTGCTTGTTCCTGCCTCTATCTTTCCCAGYCCCATTATTTGGGCTCTGCTCAGCTCCATCTTTCACCTTCCCCGTTCACTGAGCTCTTTTTTTCCTTCCTTACTGTTTTCCCCCTTTCTGCTAAGGCCAGGAGAAGCGGTGTTGAGCTCCGAGCGGGAGGCAGGGCCAGCGTGGGGCTTGTGTGCCGGGTACCCGGCATCAGTGGATGGAGGTGACGATGGGTCTGAGCGGGCAGGGTGCCTTGCCTGTGTCTGGCGTGTGTCCCCAGCCCCGGCGGTGCCTGTTAGACCTGCTGCCAGCTGGGGCCAGAGCTCAGTCCCCTTCAAAGTACATTTCCCCAGYACAGCTCAAACAGCGGCCTCCTAAAACGGGAGGCAGTGCCGCATCCCTGTCCTAGGAGCCTGCAAAGGCCACCTTCTCTCAGCTCCGATACCCCGTTCCCATAGCAATACTTTCTCTCCGCTGCTTGCGGCCAGCGAAACGCATGACGAGACTCCGACGTTGTCCTTGATGCTACCGGGCTGTGACAGGCAGGGCAGGGATGGCAGCGCCGGCCGCTCTCCGACGTCCTTTGCCGGATCACCCTCCAGGTCGGCTCCGGTGGTGGGAACACCCACTGGAGCATTTCTTTTTGAGATGACAAATAACCTAGCAGCCGGTACATGGGTAGGAGTCGGTGGGAAGAAGCTGTGCTCGGAGTCCCCAGGGCTGAGCTGCCAGGAGCTCCCGGGGCTCCTTGCTCCAGGCCTCTGCTCTGGCAGTCCRGACCGTGCGTGTGGTGACAGTCCCTTGGGTGTGTGGCTGAAACACGGCGTAGGGCTGACGGCAGCACCTTCCCAGCCGCAGGAGGGGCTCCAGGGAAGCMTCTTGTTGGGGGCCAAAGCTTCCGGAGGAGGCACCTGCCCTGGGCACGTTTCTCGCTGCACAGTTTCTCTGCACTGCTGAGCATTCCTCCTTTTTAAAATTAGGATTTTYAAGTGGAGAAAAGGACCTGGTGCCTTTGGGTGGGGTGCATACGGAGGGTGTTTCTTTAACCATCAGGTCCCTCTAGTTAGGCTGGGGTGAGCAGCTCAAGAGCTGCATTGCTTGGGGTGTCTCTGCTGGGAGCGAGCCGCCCTCTCCCCAGCAGCAGGTCTCAACGAAAGAKCTGTTTCGGCTCTGCACCGGCCCTTGTCACCTGCGCCGCGTTCCCCGCGCGGGCCCGGGAGGTGTGTGAGCATCGGTGGTTGCACCAGGCAAGGATAAGCAGCTCAGCTCCACTTAAGCTGGGAATCAATAGGGGATTAATTTGTATTAAGAGGAACACGTGCTGCAAAGGGAAGCGTTTGCTCTTCTCCCAAAGGTGGGGGAAGCCACGGATGGGACATGGGGGGGCCCTGGCAAATGCTTCATACGTGTCACCCTTCAGCGCTCGGCCACGAGCGGCCACCAGAAGCAAACGAGAGGGATGCTGGTGTCTCAGGAGGGCGGTGGGGAGCCAGGAGCGGTGCCAGCATTGGGATCTTGCTGCTCACTGGAGCACAGGGAGATGACTGGGCTCCCCTTCACGTTTCTCCACGCAGAGCTGGCCCCCATGGGTGCCCTGCCTCGAGCAGTGCTTCGTGTTTACGGGACATTTTTTTTCTGCAAGGGCTTTTAAGGCAATTCCTTCCATCTGCTTGATCTTTTTAAGCTACGGGCCAAATGTATTCCCACTGACAGCAGCGTGCCTGGATCAAATGCTGTTGTGACAGCTCGTGCTCCTCTTCTGCCGAGGAGGACGGCTCCACCGAGCTTGGCAGTGCTGTGCCTGGAGAGCAGGGTCACCACGCCGGCACCTGGTGGGACTCGGGGCTGCGTCCTGCTCCTCTGGAGATGAGTTTGGAGGAGGGGCTTTCTTGCTTTCCCTCTCCTAAAATTGCATTTTAGGGCCTGTACAAATGAAAAGCAGAGCTGAGAGAGGCCATCACCGGTCAGGCCTGGTGCGAAAGCACCCGACAGTAGGGGTGATGGATGTGGGAGGTTGCCTGGTCACCCTCTGCATCCTCCCTGGAGCAGCCAACCACATGTGGAGAGCTGCTTGGGGTTTGCTATCCTGGCCAGGATCGTTCACAGCACAGCAGAAGTCACGCAGGTGACCTTGGTGGGGACGCAGCCTGCCCGGCTGGCTGGATTGGCACCGCTGCTCCAGCCAGCGATGCTTGGTCCCCGGGGAGCAGCCTCTCAGAAGGCTCTGGTGCCTGTGACCTGGGGTGTCACATCCCGCGGGGCCGAACGTGCCCGGAAGCTGTCCCAGCACGGCGGGGAGCTGGGAGATGGGGGCAGGGTTTGCCCAGCCTCTGGGATGGGGACAGGGATGGAGGTGCTGGAGCGTTGCCTCCAGACCAGCTGCTGGTGTAGGTGAGCCAGTAAGAGATCCAGGAAAGACTGGTTTTTACGGCTGTTATATCCAAAACTGTAGTGAATTTGGAAGGAAATGGTACTGTGATGGTTTTTTTCTTTCCTGTGTTTTGTGCTGATTCTGTGCGTGCAGAGCAGAGCCTGGAACCAGCCGGGTGCTGCGCCCCGCTCCTGTTTCACCTTGGTTTACTTTCTGGGGAGAGGACGGGGAATAAAAGTGTTATTCACTTTTCTCTGAAAAGCTCTTGACGTTTTTTCCGTAGCTCTAATACCAGAGCTAACCTTTCACTCGGAKTTTGTTGGAAGAAGTCAGTTATGTTGGATGCCTTGCTGTTATAATTCTCCGCTCCCCCTGCTTCCTCCCTTTGTGCATGTTGTTCCTTCTCGCTGTTATTTCCGTACCTTCTCTCTCCAGCCAGCCCTCCCCGATGGTGTTCGGAGGCGTTCGGGTGTAGGCAGTGTACATCATCCCATATCCCAGCCCACCGGAATAGCGTTGCGTCTTTGAGCAAGAGCAGGGAGTGTGCAGCATCTTCCCATATCCCCATGTTCGATCTTAAATGGCAAATGGGTCACCTTCCATCAAGTGTGCCACGCATTTGACAAAAGCAGAGGCAGAAAGGGAACACCAACAAGAGCGATGGCGAGGTTTGGTTTAYCTAAGGCAGGAGCTAATTCTGCTTGCCTGGGTTTGATGCTACATCAAGCACCAGCTCAAACCATAGACCTACCACGTAGAAACTGCACACGTTTGAGCTCTCGTCCTCCCGTAGCTTTGTACATACATTGTCTGCTGGGGAAATGCTCCATTTTAGGAAGYGACTAGAGATGTTTACAACAAATTATATAAAAATCAATAGACTCTGTGTTGAAGGGTCTGCCTTCCCGCGGGTGGTGAGCTCCAGGAGGAGGCATCTCGGCGCTCCACGCCTGCGGCTTCTGCCTCGGCACGGTCCTGGCTGACGACRGGTTACCCCGGGAGAAATAACAACACCCTCGTGTTCCAGTTTGTAAGGTAGCAATCAGATCAGGTCAGGTTTATGATCCACCTAGCTTATTACTATCTCCATTAGTAGCTGCTAGCAGATGTTGGGAGAGAAGGATTATTACTCTCGCAATGCATACTTAGCTGGCAGATTATTGAAATTTCTTTCTAATCCTAAGCAGTTACTTGGGAGGTATAAATCCATGAGTGATAGCACTTATATTCCTCTGTACTTTGATCTCRGCTAGCATAACCGATGATACTCTGATTAATCTGATTTTTGCTCCTTAAAAAAAGGATCTTGTCCCCAGCACCTTGAGGCATTGAGTTCCACAGGGAACTGTGTTTCTCATCGTCAGATCTGAACATTTAAATAATGGAGCTCAGAGGTACCTTCTCTCTTACGTGGGGATTTATACCTCTGTGTCCTTTGAAATTCATTTCTTCCTTTAAGTGAATCAGRTCCCCTGAATGTTTTCATTCTGTCACTGCCCAAGTTCCTCCCGTGCTCCCAGCGGCCGCGTTGCTCTTCCCTGCCCCGCATCTGCCTCTTCCCCCCGCTCGGCACGGCAGAACCACGCGCGGTGTCACAGATGAGGGACCCACTGATTTATAGACCTGCTTGCTAATATGACAGTTTTATTTACCGCTCGCTTCTGAGCACAAACTACTATCGTTGGACCATCGCTTCCACTGAGATGTTTGTGCTCTGGAGCGCCTCCGTCTCTTCCTCAAATGATTGGGGTTAATTTGGAGCTTCATCAGCATGCGTGACGGGTCCTAATTGTTCCACAAAAGTGGTACCCTGGATGTGCTTGCCCTGAATTTAATCTGTCATCGTGCTGTTGAATTCCCTGAATGAACTGACTCCTTCCAAAGTTACCTGCATGTGTATTTAATCCCATCTGATGTTTTTTCCCTCTGTAAAGGATTGCCTTCTTCTCACTGCATACGTATTCCCACTTAGGATGCTCCTCTATTCCCTCCTACAGCCAGCATTTTGGTGCCTGTGCACTGGGAGACGTGCTTCTCCTTCACCTTGTGCTCTTTCCCATCCTCTYTCATTTCTCCTTCCCCAGACTGACCAGGCTCAGCTGAGATCTGTGGCACAGACGAGCGTGCTTTGTTTGCTTTCCAGGAGGCTGAGCAGCGCTTTATAAACCCATGAGCATCTCCATCCAAGGGGCTGAACAAATGCACTTTTAGAGGTCCTTGGAAGAAGGGCTTTGCCACAGGTTTTCTCATGTCAAATCTCCACCCTTTCCCCCCCCCCCCCTTTCCTCCCACTTGAACAACAAAAAATTAGGACATGATGGGAAAGGTTGAAA
This sequence comes from Oceanodroma leucorhoa, assembly GCA_030449065.1. Lineage (NCBI taxonomy): Eukaryota > Metazoa > Chordata > Aves > Procellariiformes > Oceanodroma > Oceanodroma leucorhoa. The sequence goes on from JASVER010000120.1 coordinate 1,385,880, forward strand.
TGGATGGCAATGGTTCTACYAGACTGCAAGCTCAGCGTGGCTCAACCCTGCCGAGGTGTTTGAAGGGAAGACAAATACCGATCCCATAGCACCTTGTACGAAGGAGGTGGCGTAACCCTGGCTCCCTCCTCGGCACCGGCTGGGCCCCGGCTGCCGCTGGCTTGGGGTCCAGTGCCTGGCGGCATGCTTCGAGAGGGATGTGAAGTGAAAGACAGACAGAAGGACAGAAAAGAGGAATAGAAAGCAATGGCCTGTTTGCACATATTACAAGAAGAGATTGTTTTTTTTCTGGAGARGACGGAGGTAAAACATGATAACAGCCTTTAAACACATAAAAGGTTGCTGTTGCTGGGGAGGAGGCAGTAACGAACCCCTCCTCCTTCCCCACACCTGCACAATTTTTAAACCCTTTGGTATCTTCCCTTGCTTTCATCCCCTTTGCTGCAGCTTCTGTCTGCTGCTGCGTAGCGTGACCCGGGGGAGCAGTTTTACCTCTGCCCCGTGCCGTTCCCCATCGCTCTGCAGCCCCCGGCTGCAGGAGCTGTGTGATGCCCCGGGGGGCTCRGCTCAGAGATCCCAAAGGTTTAGAAACCCAGACTCAAACACACGCTCAGATTGTATTTATCCTACGTCTCATGATTTTGAAGGTCATCTTCTAGCCAGACGAGAGGACCGTGAAGGGTGTTCGGCTGGCGCTGCCGGGTTTAGCTTGTGCTTGCTGCGGTCACGCTGACGGCAGCCCGGCAGCGGCGTGGTTCGGTGGCTCTTGCGTTGCTCTGGATTTCAGTGTCGGTGCTGTGCTGGTCACACCAAGGTGCTGATGTCTAAGCCAAGGAGGTCTCCAAGGCTCCTCTCTAGGGCCCACCATGGCCGCAGCAGCAACTGCTGAACCGCGTACTTCAACCCTAAAGTGGGACATGCAGACGTCCTTATGGATGGTGTTGAATCAGCACCTCCACACTTCTTATCCTGCTGTAAAATCTTTGAAAGCTGGTGATATCTTGAGCTAGAGATTTCTTCTGGCTCCAGCATTTTGGATGCTCGTGCACTGAATGATAAAACAACTGAGCGTCCCCTCCAGCCAGTTCAGCAGGGACAGCAATAGGACGCAATACGTGCGWTGGTCAGTTGGGATCTGTACACTTTCCTTTTGCTTCGCCACTTGCCCAGCACAGCCTTCAGCGGGGACACATCTCCACAGCACTTATTTATATATTTTTCCTCCCYTCGCTCCTCAGAGAAATCAATTCCATTCCCCAAACAATGGCGAAGGCCTTGAAGAGGTATTGATCTGTGGCAGATCCGGAGAGGGGAGCATTTGTGACACAGAGATGCTCTTTTGTAAGTAAAAGATAATTACCAGATCATGGGGACACTTGCTGAATAGGATGACATTAAATAGGCATCAGGGTGAAGGGCACCCGGGCCTCCGAATGAAGCCTCGGAATAGCACTGTCCTCCCCGGCAGCTCCAGCCCCTCCTCCCTGCTTCCCTCTGCCATTGCTCCAGCTCCCCACACCAGTCCCTCCTTTTGTCCCCCCACTCCTTCCAATTTCATCTCTCTGTCCCCTCCCCGCGGTTCCTGGTTGTCCTATCTCCCCCAAATAAATACCGGGTAACGCTGCCTCGGGTGCAGCCCCTCCTCGCCGGCCGGGGCTGCCTGCTGCGGTAGGGATGCTCCTGGAGCCAGCCAGCTGCTGTCCCCAAACCCAGGGCGGAGGAAGGAGCTGCTCKCCTTGCCTTGGTTTTGCCGGTGCTTCCAAACCCTGGTTTATTTATTTAAGCGCTAGTAGGGAAAACAGACCTCTGCAGCAGCACCGAGGACTGTAGCGATGAACCCCATGGTGATTTTARTAGTTTTCAGGCGAAGGGTCTTGGGTGGGTCAGGGGACTGTCCTGCTGCTGTGAAGCTTCAGCTGATGGATCAGGGGTGGGGRTGGCTGCTGGAGAACCCAGCGCCCAGGTCCTGGCTTGTACTGCTGGTGCTGGGTTCCCCTCGGGAGCGGATGGGTGACTTCCAGCGTGTTGGTAGTAGCGTGTGTGCTTGGACCACTCGTCTGCTTGTGCTGTCCCCAGGAGGTCCCAGGGYGCTGGCGGGTGCAGGGACCTGGTGTAGCCATGACCATGCCATAGATGTGTGGGTGAGGGCACAAGCGGGACTGGGTGTGCTGGGAGGGTTAATAACTCCTAGAGCAAGAGCAGAGCTGGAAAAGGGGCCCACGGGAGCCTTGTCTCCATCCCATGCTGCYCCTGGGACCTCATGGGATGCTTTCCCCTCTGGAGCAGCGCCTGCCGCTGCCATGAGTGACGGTCYGGTTCAGCTCATGGAGGAGTCGCAGCAGATTTGTTGCCTGGGCTCTCCAAGGCATCCCCATCAGCCACCAGCTCCRGGGTGCAAGTCCCAGAGCTTGGCACCTTGGCACAAGGTTGCCATCCATCACAGGGAGGATGCTTCGATGCCTCCTCACRGGCCAGAGCACGCATTTAATCAACTCTCAGGCAAGATTTCCATTGCCTCAATGACAGCTTGGGCCACAGAGGATGTCACATTATCGGGCAGCTGTTCTGCTTGGGCTCGGTGTTGCGGGCACTCGAAGCCGCATGGAGATGTTTGGTCGCAGGGCTGGGTGACGATGCGATTCACTGATGAGTGGGAGAGCCGCTGCCAACTGTGTCTCATGAATTGGCACAGCGCAATGTAAAAAAAAAAACAACCCACAACTCAGAATACTACGTCGTAAAATGTCCCTTTTTATTTACACCGACACTGGTAGTATTCTCGTAATTACTCACCGATACTCTACAAACGGTTTATGGTGCATTTTGCAAGATTGATGGATCCCTTGTAAGATGAGTGACCCTTGGACCATGGGCTCTGCAGGCCTGGGAGGGAGGACAGAGGGTCCCGTCCCTTTGTGGGGACATCGGGAGCTGTGTGTCCTGCCAGCCGTCGCTGACTCGCCAGGTCTCATCCAGACAGTTCATAAAATCTGCCACCACAGCCTGAACGCCAGCAGGACCTGTGCTCACGCGTGCTTAAAAAACCCAGAGAGGGGCGATCGCTATCGGCAAGTCTGTGCCGGCAGGTGATGCCGGGGCACTTCAGCCTCACGCCCTGGCTCTGGAGGTTTCTTTTGCTTCCAGCACATTTCCAAACCACGCTCTCCAGCACTGCGGTTCCTCTAAAGAGGAGATGCTTCACGGCTGTTATCACGCGGTGTCAGAGATAACTGAGCGTTTTCCTTTACTCCGAGGGTGAAAGGGCTCTGGTATCTGAGGGTGTGAGATGGTAACGGCGGCAGCTACCTCCAGTCCTCCCCTTGACTTCGGCGGCCATGGAGCTGGCACCTCTGGCCAGGGATGCTGCAGTTATTTCTGCCTGGTTCCTGCTGCTCCCTGTGCGGCGCTTTTGGGTTTTGCAGCTTTGGGTTTTGCCCTTTTGGATTTTGCCCTTTTGGATTTTCCACCTTCGAGTTTTGCACCTTCGGATCCCGGCCGGCGAGGTGCGAGGCCAAGCAGGGTGTCGGAGCAGCAAGCTGTGATTTCCGTGCCTCCGTCAGCTGCCGGCTCCCTCGAGCAGCGCTGTGTCTTGGTGTTATTAAGCGTCTCGGTGTTATTCCCTGCCATCACCAGGCGAGAGCCAGCTTCGCAGCCTGACCGGCACCGTGCAAAAACAACAGAGTAGGGAACCTTGTGCCTTTAAAATTAAATAAATAAATAAATAAATAAAAAGCCCATTACCATTATTGAATAAAATACCAACAATTTAAAAAACTCTTTTAAATATTGTTGCTGCATTTCCAGCTGTTAAAATCTTCTGTATTTAGTTACCATAATAACAAAGTGCTGCGGCTGATTTGAGCAGCGGGGAGGCAACGCCATTATTCAGAAGGGTTTTAAACGGTCGGGTTTTCTTCCTCGCAGTGGTGCTCTCTCACCTATTAGAAGTCCCTTTGTTGCCGTGGCACCTCTGGCCTGGGTGGCGGAGCTGGCACCCCGGCATTGGCGGAGGGCCCCGCCAGCGCTTAGCAACGCGGCAGTGCCAGGCGGATGCCGGGGAGCCGGGCATTGCGGGGGAACACAAAAAGCGAAGCAGAAAAGCTCTGCCKCTTCACCGGGGAGGTCTCACGCTGCAGAGTTCATGGGGAGAAGGAAAACGGAGCGAGCAACGCCTGGGCTACCRCCACAGGGAGCACAGGGCCATCTAGGGAGGTCTTCTTGGCCAAGCTGAGCTCCAGGGGCCGGAGGAGGTGGGCATGCCTGCGGCCAGGTCTGGCAGGGCAGGAGGGGTCGTGCTGTGTCAGCACTTTGCCCAGACCATCCATGGCCTGACTGCGGCCGCCCCAGCGCCGGGGCAGCAGAGCAAGGCAGAGGTGGTAGGGAGCGGGTGCACAGGGGGAGCATCCTGGAGGTAGGATCCCCATGCTCGCTGGTTGAGCTGGATGAATCACGTTACAAGGGGTGCAAGAAGTCATGTAGCTTGCTCCTGCCCTGGGGRACAAAAGGTCCTTGTTGTACGTGGCAGTGGGGTGCAGCGGAGTCAGGCAGGATGGGGCCCGGCAGCCTCCCTGCGGCAGCGTGTGGAGGGCAGCTCGGTCGGGGGATCAGTGATTCACGTAGGCGAGATGATTGCTGGGCACTTGGTTTCATCACCCCACGTCGGTGGGAATGGAGAAGAGGGCAGAGGCACCTGGTGCAGGAGACTGCTGCAGGGGCTGGGGTGGCTGGAGAAGCAGGAGCAGGCTGAGGACAAGGATGCAGCAGATTTCCTTCCTATAGACAAATGCTATTTTAGTACCATCTCCCCGAGGTGGCGAGGGGTGGCAGAGATGTGAAAAAAACGTGCAAAGTCTCTCAGAAACATCTTGAACGGCCGGGCAGAGGCAGGCTGCAACCGTGCAGCCCCTGGGGACCACCGCACCGCAGGAGCCGGTGGGCCCGGTGGGAAGGACCTGCGGCGTGCCGGTGCCCGAGGGACGGCCAGCGCAGGCAGGGGCACTGGGAGGAGGTGGCAGAAGATGCCAGGTCCAAGTGATGGGAGTTCACAGTGCTGCTGGCTGAGCAGCGGGCAGGGCTGGCTGCAAGCTGGCCTCTCAACCACCGTCTTTCGGGTGCCGGGCCACGTGAAAGCCTTGTAAACAGGAGTAACCATATTGTCCCCAGGCTCCCCGCCGCGGCGGCGTGTTCCCCAAAAGGTTACCTCCAACCAGCGGCGCATTGTGGGTAATAAGATGCAAATTGATAGCGAGACAATAAGGCTGTCTTGTGAGCCCTTCTGACGGGGGCCAGTGTTTAAAAGTCAGCCTGATTGCCTCACTGGCAATTTGCATAACATTAACCAGAGAGATTTTCTTTTTAAACTTGAACTTTTTTTTTTTTCCCCCCCAGAGGTCACCTCAAACTAATTACAGCTCCGGCGCTGCTTTACAAAAGAGGGCTCTGCGGCTGYGATGGCAGGGTTGGAGTGTGAGGAGGAGTCTTTCCTGGTGCGGGGAGGAGGGAGACCTCATCCACGTGAACTTGGGCGAGTTTTTGTGCGTGCACCGAGGTAGTTTAATAAGAGAGCCCCGTTGGGTGCGTGCAGGTGCCGAGCACTGCGTTTGCTTAGGGAGACAGCATCGCCAGGGCTCGAGCCCCAGCAGGTAGAAGGGATCAATCCCCTCTGTTGTCATCTGCAGCTCAGGCACAACCTCCTCCTGGGTCTCACCTGCAAATGCAGCTTTGCTGGGCTGGAAGGAGATGGGACGATCCCTCTGCCCGCTTGGGATGCTGCAGTGAAGAGGGCTGGGAGAGCCAAGCCCTGGGACGTTTGCACCTTTTCCTACAGGGTTTAGTTCAAGTGGGGATTTCAAGGTGTTTTCTTTGACGTTGGTGTAAAAGTGACTGGGGACCTCAGCCAAGGAGGTCTACAGGAGAAGTGGCGTCAGGCTGCTGGGGGCACGGTGTCACGGCTACTCTGCTCAGACCTGGGCCGTTTGCTTTTACAGCTGAGCTCTTTGAGGTCAGACTGGACTGGTGTCCGCTTAGACTTGTAGTTGGACTAGATGATCACTGTAGGTCCCTTCCACCCAAACTATGCTGTTCTGTTCTGTTCTGTTCTGTTCTATTCTATTCTATTCTATTCTATTTTCTAGCAGGTTCATAGCTTAGCGTAGATCTTTGCTAAGCCAGCTCGGCTTGACCAGGGTGAGGAGCAGTGCTTTCACTGGGCAGCTCTGCCAGCGGGCCTGAGCCACAGCCCGGAGCAAAGGCAAGCGGCGAGCAGCTTGGAGGGAGCCGGGGCTGCCCTCTCTTCCCCAGCAAAGCTGCTGCCCAGCCTGCGAGCAAGCACGAGGCTCTTCAGAGGTTCAGCTAAGCCGATGCAAATGCACGGCCAGCCAGGGTGTGACGGAGCACCTCTCGTTATCGAGGCTGTCTTCAAGACACGAAGCGTGCGCTCCGTGCTCAGCAGCCCGGGGTGGACGTGGGATGGCCCTTCCAGATGGCGTCTGTCTGCTGCGGTCCTCGGTGGATGGGGTTTGCCACCGGTTGTGCTGCGGTGTGAACGGTCCCTGCAAGGCGGCGAGTCCCTGCCACGGCAGGCAGCGAGTCAGGGCGGCAGCAGTGGGTTTGAAGASCCAGCTGGACAATTTTATGACCATTAATATCATTTGTAGTTATGCAGGCCATGGCTATGATACAAATAATTAAATCTCATGCCTCACAGCATCAGCTGATCGCTTGCTGCAGTCAGGAGTGAATCTCCTACGCAGAGCGTGCGCAGCTGATTAACTCTGTTAGAGGGGTTGGTTTAGATCACCTTCCTCTGGCTTGTTCCTCAGTTTCCTTCCTCCCGGCCGCAGCTGTGAGGCTCAGCATCAGCAGATCCCCTTCTCCTCCTTCACAAAAGCCCAGCAAGAAAGTTGTCCTCTGAGGTCCCTTGGCAGGGGTGGAGGCAGGCCAAGCARGAGTCTTCCCCCAGCTCCCCACCAACATCAGCTGCCTGCCCAGCCGTGTCCCACACACCCTGGCCAGGTGATGCTGGGGACCTGACACCKCTCAAATTCCCCTCGGTCCTCCCTGCTGCTGTTGTCAGAGGCTGGAGATGCTCGGAGGAGCAGCCTGCTCCGGGATGGCATCCCGGCTCCCGCTGCCTGGTCTGCAGGTAAATCTGCCTGCTGGGGGACATCCTCTGCTCCTGCCCTAGGGTCTTCAGGCCGTTTGCTCGTTTGCCTCCCAGCTTCTGKCAATCCTCAGATCCTGTATCCTTGGGATCTTCCCCTCTGGGCTTCCACGAAGCACTTGTCGTCCCCTACCAAGCCGGTGTGTGGCCATGGCCTCATCTCGCAGCGTTCTTCAGCCTCCTCGTTGCCTGGAGAKGCTCATCCTTCCAGGCTGAAGCCAGCTGGATACATACACATCATCTCCTTTCTCCTTGGCATCCTTCTACCCCAATTTTTAGCGTATTATCTGAGATGTTGGGCCCAGGAGCAGAGCTCACAACACTCCTCTGCGTTTGTCAGTAGCTCCGGCATTCTTGATGTCTTCTCCATTTCCTGAGCAGCCCCTTTCTGGGACAACGTCCTGGCCAAGCCAGGAGGGACGAAGATCAGCGGTGCGATGGCACYGGGTTATTGAGCAACCCTGGCTTAGCAGGTCACCGTGGCACTGTCCTGCTTAGCCAGGGACAGGAGAGCTGCTGCTGCCATGGCTCTGTGCCTCGTCAAGGGAATAGGGGTGGGAAAACTGAGCAGAGAATATTTTTACATTTTTTCCTTCTTTTTTTCTTTCTCTTTCCTCTTTTTTTTTTCCATTCCTAAAGATTGAGTATAATCAGAGCTAATCAGAAAATTATGAGCTGTCTGATTGCTGATTAGATTCCTAATGTTAATATAGTCAAGAAGCCTCTCTTAGTGTTGTATTTTAAGAGAAGTGTAAAAATAACGTCTTAGGAGCGAGCCGGAACTGCTGGAGCAGCAGGGAACCCAGCGCTGGCTCCGGCGAAGGAGAGCAGGGTTTCACCGCTGGCAAGGGATTCAGGCCAGCAGAGAGGGAAGGGACAGGACCTACCCAAGTCTAACCAGGTGCGTTGGCTCCGAGGGGGCTGCAGAGCCTGGGAGGAAGAGCACAAAGCCAGCCCTTCCCGCGGGTTAGTCCTTGCGCAGAACCAGACCGAGGAATTTCACTGCTGTGCTCTGGGAGCGGGCGTGCAGCCTTCTCTCTTGCTTCCCTTCCCAACAAATAGCATCTTCCCAGGTAGATTAGTTCTTGCATCTCCCAGCGTCATGCAGGCAAGAGACAGCCTCAGGTGATGGYGAAAGGGAGCCCGGGATGTGCCCAACGCCGGTGAGTGGGACCAGGATCTCCGAACCTAACGCGGAGCAGCCGGCTGAGAGCAAGCATCAGGCAGGGGATGTTTCAGCCAGAGCGTGGCACGCTCTGGTGGGGTCACCAGCACGGCAACTGGGCTGGGTTTTATGCTCCTTCCCCCCAAAGCCTTCCAAAAAAGTGCATTTGTGATATAGGCTGTATCCAGGGTTTATCCTTCAGCTCTTCCAGCCGTGCTGCGGTGGTGTTCCCAGTGCCGTCCCAGCCAGGCACCCTGTGCTGGGGTGGTGGCATTTGCTGCCTCACTTTAGCTCTCACCCGTTCAGAGCTGGGCAGAGGACTGGGATGAGGCTTGTCCACTGCCCGTCAGCTGCCTCTGCTGCCTGTGCCACCCTGGCAGTGCCCTGCCGCCTGCCACGGCTTTCTTTCCAGGACCAGGGAAGTGCTGGRTGCTGCTCAGCACCCTCATCACTGCCCCTCTTTTTGCTGGTCTCACAGACGCACCAAGCTGCCACGTCTGGCCGCCCTTTTCTGAATTTTCTGCTGGGCTTTCAAAATTAAAATTATTACTGCTTGGTGGGCATGAGAGCTGGCAGGGCAGCGGGCTGCAGAGCTGCCGTGGCCACAGCGTGGCACCCTGCGTGCGAGCTGCTGCCACGCAGACCAGGGGCGAAAAGGCTTTGCTGCCGCCCCGCTGCTGTGGGACGGGCGCTGAGGAAACCTCAAATTAAAAAAAACAAACCTGCAAAGCCTTGCTGGTGGTGGTGGAGCAGCCCTTGCCCAAAAGGCGGGGGTGAGATGCCCTCTGGGGTGCTGGTGAGCACAGAGAGGACGCTCCTGTGGATGCTGGTGGGAGCTGGGGGAAATCCTTGTCCGCTTGTGCTTGRCTGAGCCGTTGCAAAAATCTTTCGGGCCTTCCAGAAGCAGAATTGGAGGGAGGCACTGCGTGGTAGTGGCTCAGGGTTGAAGTTTTGCCCTTTTTTTCCCTTAGCACTGAGGATCGATCCACAGTGTCCCCAGCATGGGGCTGGTGCCTTGAGCTGTGCAGTGAAGCTGCCAGCTCTTTCCACAACTTTCCTCCCSACTCTCCACCAGCGCCGGCATGGTGATAACTCCCCGGCTGAATGGCAGGTATTATGTTCTGGCACACTAATGTTCCTGTTAATAAGCTCCTCGCCATTCACCGTGTGTTTTACTTTGATTCATCCTGACGGCAGTGCTATATAATGGACTATATACTGTAATTGTCCCCCATTGTCACCACTTAATAACTTAGTATGATGTTATCGCAGTAATTCGTATTTTTTTTGCAAACTTTGATGAATTATATTTTGTTCTTAGTGAATAAAAAAAAAAATCAGGGAATGGTAAAAGGAGGCAGAAGTTAGATAGAAGTCTACTCTAATTGCAGAGCAGGCTTAATAATACAAATGTCCGTAGCTGGCATCCGGGCTGCTTTTGTTTCTGAGCCTCCGGGAACAGGCCACTGGGCCAGCCAGGAAGGAGCTGCTATTAAGTAGCATTTCTTTTTTAAAACATCTTGATCAGCAGGAATTGGCTCTGTGCATGGGGGATTTATTTTGCTTTGCTTGCTCTTGAGAAGCCCAACCTCAAACACAGCGGATGGGATTTACGTTGGTGTCCATGGGCAGGGGGAAGGGGTGGTGTCCATGGGGTGGGTGCAAGAGCCATGAGAATGGCTGTCATGGTGAGCAAGAGAGTGCAGAAGTTGGTCATTGTGCTGTGCATGGCTCGGGCATTGCAACAGCCTCAACATCTACCTAGACATTTGGGGAGGAGTTTGGGCCCAAGGTTGAGCAGCAGCAAGTAGAAGAGCTGTGCTGGWGCCTGGACAAGCATCTTCTCCACGTTTGAGCTCACTGGCTGCCTCTCCAGGTTAGATGTGCAAGATCTCACCAGATATTTGTGGCTCTCAAGCGTTTGTCAGCATCTCCGAGTGCTTATGGTTCCCGACCCCGGGTCTGGCAGGGGGAGTAAAAGTCCAGAAGAGATCAAACCCCGAATGTGATGAAAATCAAGGCAGGGAGATGGATGCCTGGGCTGGAGTGCCCCGGGTGGGAGGGAGGAGAGGGCTCCTCGGCATCCGCAAGGCGGTGGGTAGGGACCTAAATGAGTTTTTCCCTGTAACACATGTCYTGACCTTTTTTTAAAAATGAAATCTATTTTATTAATTTTTTCTTTTTATCAAATCCGTCCGTGAAACATTAAAGATATGACTGTGGAAAAGGTCAAGAAACGTGTAGTTGTTGAAATCTTGTTCCAGTTGATGGCTTTTCCCTTARGGGAGCTCTTCCGCGCCTTCTCCTCCCCCACCTTGGTCTTTAAAACAAAAAGTGTCAAGTCACCTTGAGTTTTGGGTTTAACGGTAACGCCGAAACATGCTCCTGGAAGCGGGACGGAGGGAAGGGCATTGCAGGCTCCCCAGCAGTGATGCTGCCCTTGGGGAGCTGCGGGGTCAGGCCAGCGATGCTATATGGAAAACCTGAGCTGGAAAGGGTTTCTCCCAGTGAATGCAGACCCCAGGGAGGGCTGTAGGGTCTCCAGCCGTGCGCCCCAGGGAAGGGAGAGGCGCCTGGGGGGCTGGTCTGCAGTGAGGGTACGTCTCAGATGAAATGAATAAAGCCGAAGCCCAAGAAATGGGCGTAGTGGTGAGTGAATGCACTTTGAGTCCCTCTCCTTGGCTTGGGTGGCTCTTTATTCACCGTGAGATGGAAGGCAATCACGCTTGCCAAAGGAGAGGGAGGGGAGCTGAGCTCTCATTACAGGGGRCTTTATTAGCACCAACGCTTTCTGGGCACCACGTCTGCCGGGCGGGAGCTACGTGCCCGGATTTGCAGCAGGCGATGAGAGTACTCTCCTTACAAAAGGACCAAGAGAAGGAAAGAAAGAAATTAAAAGACAATAAMGGAGTCAAGAGTGGATCTGTATTGAAGCTCACTGGGAAAATTATATTATGGAAACGTCAGGAGTCTGTGGAAGCCAGAAAATGGAGATACGTGGGGTGAAGTCGAGTGGACGCATCTCCTGCCAGGGGTTGGGCTGGGTGTTGGACACAAGGGTGGGCATCAGACCCCCTTCCATCCATGGTGGTTGGTTGTTGCTGTTTGGTTCCTTCTTTTATTGTTACACCGAGAAAGCTGGGTCATGAGTTGGGCTTGCTGTGCTGTAAAAATGCAGAGGCAAACGACACTTAAATTTTAGGCTCCAGACAAGAGAGAATTGGTGAATGGAGGGCAAAACCAAAGCACAATCCCGCTCCATCAGCACAGCAGCCAACCAGCAGCCTGGATTTGTCGTGTGGTCCATAAGCATCAGCACAGGGGTAGGGGCTGAAGGGAAATACTGCGTGAGGATTTGGGGCTTTGAACAAGGAGGCAGAAGAGTGGGAAAGCACATTGGGACATCTTGCCAAAGAGCAATGAAGCCTGAAGAGCTTGAGCCTTGAGCTTTGCCAAAGCAAAAAGAGAGGGTGAGCGAGCATCTTGATCTCAAAAAGGGGTGCACGATCCTTTCTCAAACCTGGACTCTGGGGTGAAGAATGTGAATGATCCCATCAGCCCAAAGGGCCGCTCAGCCGACCCTCGTGCATCGCTTGGAAAGGGGAATAACCGCCTTGGCAAAACAAGGCCAGGACAGGGAAATGGCCTGAGATTTGTGTGTTATGTCTCCAGGCAGTTCACTCGTTTTCCCTGTTTGCTGGGTGTGAGTGTTCCTGATGCAGCGGCAATGCCAGCATCACCGGTGCTCAGGGGCTAAATCAAACTCCGGAAGCCTTTTCTTACATTTCTATTGTGTAAATTCATAATAACGGACTTTCAAAATGAAGCATATAATTTGCTTGATAGATTGTCAGGCCATCTTTACGTATAATTGTTATGAAACCGCAGTGATGGGTGAGCTCCGAGAGGCCGCCCAGCCCCTTCCCGAGGCTCTGCCTTGTGTCCTGCTGCTCCGGCCACTCCTGTCGGCAACATCCAAAGCCACGGGTCCTGCTTGGGAGGCTTCACTCGTTGTAGTTTCCTCTCAGGTCTTCAAGGGCACCGTTCACCCCTTAGTACATTTTCTTTGCTCAGCCTCATCTCCTCCTCCTTGTTTGCCATTCCCCCTCGGCTGCGGCACAACCCCTCTTGCTCCCGGGGCAGGGCTGCCCGCGGTGCTGGCCACGGGCACTGGCAGAGCCCTGGACCCTGCTGAGTGCTCCACCTGGGTGCTGTCAGCATTGTCCCCATGGCAGAAGAGGACGGCAAGAATGCAGAAAGGGTGGAGGTGGATGTCCCGAAGAGGTGGAAATGGGAGGCTGGGAGGCTACCCCTTGCCCCGTGGAAATGCCGGGGGTAGATGGATGAGTGTTGGGATCACTGGGAGCTGTCGCATTGGGAAGAGTCATTTGGCGATCTTGGAAACTTGCTCGCTTCCACCTCCCTGAAGCTCCCCCCGGCGCCTGGAGCTGCTGGGGCTTGATTGCCATTTTTCTGAAAGTTTGAGCAAAGCGGATTCCAGCTATGCTGCCTTTTTTTAGAGCAAAACACCACTAAAAAGTCCTTTACAGGATTTTTTGCATTGCACTTGCTTTTCTTTGGTGTTTTAAACTGGGAATTTAAACTGCTCTGGTCACGTTTATATTGCGGTGGTAGTGGGGGCCCGAGTTACTGATCAGCGTGCCCGACCCCTCTCAGGCTGCGGGAGGGTTGCTGGTGGCACTGGGGGACACGAGATGCCGTGCATGTCTCCAGAGGGTTTCAAGCCGGGAAGTTTTGGGGGCTCCTCTCGGGGCTTGCTGGGGGTGCGGGGTGGTGACATCTTGGTGCGTTCTGGGGGGATTTCCATGTGCTGAAAATCTGCCTTACCATAAAAACTTAATAACGGAGGAGCTCTGGCTGCGCCGTGATGTGCCGTACGGAAATCCCCGCRCGGCAGCAGATAATAAACGAGGTGCTTTTTAAAGCTCGCACATCACAGCGCAGCAAGAGGTGTTGCCTTAAAATAAATCGATCGTAAGTGGTTTCCAGTGCAAGCTTTCTAACAGCCTCYGCTTGAATGAAAGGCAAAGAGCTAAAGGGGAGGATTTCAAAGCCGCAAAAGGCCTCATCCCCATGSAGCAGGGAGCTGGGGGCCCGCAGGGAGCAGGCGCGATGGCCGGCTGCGCTTTGGGTTCCCAGGGATGTCCTCCTGCATCTCACGGGAGCTTCTCTGTTGTTGGTACCATGCGGAGCACCGGCAGGGGAGGGGGAGCACTCCTTGAACTTCTTGTCATCTTAACATGGAACTTATTTCTCCGAAATAAGGAAGGGTAAGGATAAGGAAGGATTTTTTTTTTTCTTTGGAGACTCTGGCTGCTAAGACCTGGCCAGGCAAATTCCTCCTTCTCCTGCCCAAGTGGCAAGCTGTATCACTTCCTTTCTTTTTTCCCTTTATTTTTTTAAAAAAAGTTCCCCCAAGCTCTAAGTAAAATTGATTTTTAAGTGAAACTATCTCTTATAATTGCCGCTGAAATGCCTCGTGGTTATTGTAATGGATTTTGAACTGTGACAAGCCCTACTTGATGATCATAACTGGAGCTCCGCAGATCATTTGAACGTGGTTTAGGGAGCGCCGTTGGAGTGAAGGCTGGGGAGGAGACGGGGCTGGAGCAGCGGGCTGAGATGCCGACTAACACGTTTGCTGACCCTCCCGACCCCGCAGAAGCTGAGGCTGCCCTGGGGCCTTGTGCCRTAAGGCGCTGTCTCCCAAAACCGTTTGTAGGAGCTGCATCCCTCCAGCCTGCCAAGCCCACCGCTCACCTGTCCCGCAGGAGCTGGCCGGGAAAGGAGAGGGAAGGAGCCCGGGGCAGCACCGTCTCCTCCTCCCCAGCTCAGTGAACCTCCCGCCATCGCATTTCCCCAGCGCTCCCCAACCTTCTAGCAAATGCATCTTGACCTGAATTATTTCTGGTCATCTGAAACCTTACCATGCAGCAAGCAAGCTGCTCGTCACCCAGCAAATGAGAACCATGGGAGAGACTCCCAAGCCCTTCCCTTCGTGGCAGAGCTCCGGCAGACCCTCTGCGCCATGCCGGGATGCTATGTTTGTGCCYAGTAGCTCGCCCGCCCTGTCCCCACCATGCCGGTGCCACCAAGCACACAGCAGGACCCTTTGCCCAAAGCAACCGGTAATGAGAGACGTGGGTGGCAGCGCTTGCCAGGCTTTTAGCTTTGGTGTGTGCGGCTGGCAGCCCTCCCGTTAGCAGCAGTGCTGCAATTATCAGGGGGCTCGGACTAGGATGGGCAGCCCTGAAGTTGGGCAGCCCTGACACTGCTGGGACGCGTCTGTCCCACCCGCAGCCAACAAACAGCCCTGGAGCCACGTTTGTCGGGTGGTTTGTATCCATCACCCCTCTGGGGTGCTGCTGACGTGCCCCAGCCCTTCAGCATCTCCCGGGAGCTGGCTATCAATATTCCAGCTTCATCCCAAGAGACTTTCTTCCTTGCCAACCRGAATTTTGTTTAGGCAATTAAATAGTCAGATCTTAACTGGTCTAACTACTATCTATGGAAGTGGTAGAAACTTCCATAAGGAACAGACTCATCTCGTGAGCTTGTGCTCCAGAAGAGGGCGAGAGGTGTGAAATGAGCATGATTTAAAGCTGCTGGGCTTGGATTTATCACCCAGAAAAGCCATTTACATCCTTTGTTTTCTTCTCGCCATCAAATACTCCCTAAATTTTAGGCGAAAGGGATGCCTGATGTGCAGTCCCGAGTCCTCTTCCTCTTGAGGACAGTAACGAAATGAATGCGAGGGTCCCGATGGAACTTGCTGCAGCTACTCCATCGCCTGCCAGCCCCAGGGATGAATTAGGATCAGGCTGAGACCCAAGGAGATCACTCCTGCGGCTGAGGGACAGCAAGTGCCGGCTGTCAGAGCACTGGCCCGGCCGAGCACATCCTCCGTTATCATCTATCCTATCTCAGAGGCTTGTGGTGTTTGTCCTAGTTTGGACTGGTCCTGCTGGGGAATGTCCTCTGGTTTGTCACCTCTGCCTTTTTCAGGCTGCACGGCAGAGCGTAGCCCTCCGGAGCAGCGTTCCCACCCCGCACTGCTGGCGGGGGCAGCCGGGGTGCCCCTGGGCAGGGACAGCCTGGAGAGCCGTGCTGCCACGGGGCCGCTGAAGCCTCCTGCTCGCCTCTTCCTCTGGCTGAGTATTGGGATCTCGGAGCAGAGGTCCCTGCTTTCTTCTCCATCAGCTGTAGAAGGTGCAGAAAGGTATCGTGATTGCCGGTAGCATGGCAAAGGGGACAGAGGAAAGTGTTTTTTCTCRGGTCCTGAACAGAGGAGGCAAGTGTGCCTGCCTTGGCTGCCTCCCAGAGCCCRGCAGAAGCATGTTCCAGCAGGGCTTAAGCACGACAGCATTTAGCAGTACGGTTTAAAGGCATATCTAACGCGGGAGCAGGTTTTGCCGCCGTATGTCCCGGGCAAAAGGCAGGAGGATGGTGGAAGCGGCGATGCCAACRCGGCTGAACTCGCGGCTGGCTCCGTGCAGGGGAGGGGGGTGGTGAGAGAGGCCAAGGCTGCCTGCACCTGCCTGTACCTGGCCCCATCTGTCCATCCGGCACCCCATGTCTCTGTCTCACTGCTGATCCTGCACCCTCGTGTTCGCCCTTTCTCCCCAGGGCAGTGGTTATTTGGCATCGTATTGGTGAAAACAGGAGCTGAGGAGGGTCTGAGCAGCTGAGCTGAGGCTTTGCTATTGCTGGTCCCCAGGGACAGGCGTCCCCGCGGGGGCACAGGGCATGGCCCCCCCGCCCTCCTCCTCCCCTCCTGGGGTACCCGTCCGCTTGGGATGTTTCACTCCTCCACTCCTTGTGGTTGTTACGGCTGGTGATGGTGTTACCAGCAAAAATTGTGGCTCTGGAGGCGAAGGAGCCGAGAGAGACGCTGGCAGGGGAACAAGAGCCACGCACTGCTGGCCTGCAGAGCTGTCAGTTACTGAGATGGTCAGTAAAATGATTAAAGTTGTGGCGGCTCGCCCCGGGCTCCCAGGGCCGGGTGCTGGCCGTGCCGCGGCCCCGCGTGGGGTCTGCAGCGGCTCTGGCTCTGGTTTTGCTCCAGGTTTGTGCTCGTAACGCTCGCTGCTGGCGGGGCTGGCTCTGCGGGGGTGGCCCCTGCTCACCGCCCTGCCAGACCCCAGCAGCAAGCACCAGCTGGTACAACACCGGGGTCTGGAAGCCCTTGGAGGATTTACCACCTGCTCTTTACTATTCACTGGGGCTTTATTTGCCCTTCCATGGGCAGGAGAGCACTAGCAGCCAGCGCCGGCCCCAGCTCCATCCTCCCCCGGGGACGGGCTGGGTCCGGGCGCCAGAGGAGGAGGGATGGGCTCCGGCCACCCCTTTCCCTCCGCGCAGCCGAGGGAGTTATTGACAAACAAGTTAGTGCTCTGAAAGAAAAACGCTGCAGCAGGTTTGAAGCTGCCTCCTTGATCAATACTCAGCCGTGGCTGAGCCCGCTGCCGACTGGATTTCAGATGACGGCTGCCGGGGTAATAAGAGCCCTGGGATCAACTGTCTCGGAGATTATTACAGGATGAGATGCTTCACTGCTTTACGGTGTTTACTCAAGATTTATATTCCCTATGTGTATATAAGGGGGTTGTCGTCTTTTGTTGCTGGTTGATCATTTTTTGACGGTGGTGTGTGCGCCGTGCCGTTAGGGCTTGGTTAGGGGTGTGCGTGCGGTGAGTTTGGTGCACAGGGAGAGGACAGGCTGGGGACGAGAGGGAGAGCCGGGCCGGGGGCACCCCGGAGCTGGTGGCAGGAGGTGGGATTGTGGCACAGCGAGAAGGTGCCCTCTGCTCTGATGCACGCAGGCAGACCGGGATGGAGGCGCATGAAACGGGCTTTCGCCTTTCTGGATGCTCCACGGTGACAGATGCAGGTTCAGGGTGCCCCATCCACGGCGGGGGGGTTGGTGCCAGAGGAGAGGGCTTGAGCCATCCTCATTCCTCCATCGTGGAGGAGGAAGAGCTGCAAAACCAACTCCCAGAGCATGTTCCTGCCCGGGGTTTGGGTTGCTTGGCTTCGTCGTGTGTGTTTGTGTTTCATCTTCTCGTCTTAACCTTTTACCTGTGTTTTCTCGCTTTGGGAGGAGGGCTGGGATGATGAGATGCTGCGTGGACCTCTCTGGCCCYTTAGCGCAGGGCTGTTTTAATCTGYAGCAAAGATCTCTCCTTCCAGCTGTGTGCTCAGGTGCGGGAGGTTAATACACTTCACGCCGTTCATTCGGGAGGCACCGAGATGAGGGTGATAACAGCCACGTGTGGAGGGGAGTTAAATGAAGGCTTAGSAGGAGTGGCTCTCCCTTGGAGCGGATGTCCCTGGGCACACACAGCCGCTGCGTGCCGGGTCCTTCCTTACCGGCTGCGGGGAGAAGCCGGGGACACATCCCAAGCTCCCTGAGGAGCATCTCCCCAGCATCGGCACAGGCGTGGGGTGCTTTATTTCCATGGGGAGGCTTGGGATATGGGGGTGGCATTGCTGCCGTTACACAGGGCTGCTCAGTCTCCTCTTGCAGGCTGTTTGCCGCAATCCTGTTTTATAAATCCAGCCTTGGCCTTTGGCCTCCCCATGCCGCTCTGGTCTCTGCTCCGCTGCCTCCCAAGTTAAATCCGCTGATCTGACCGAGTCAGGAACAGCCAGGGCATACTTATTGCCATGTGGGGGCTGGGAAGAGAGATTTCGCAAGTGTTGGACCAGTTTCCCTTGGAAAGCCGCTGTGCAAAAATATTGGAGCAATGCAGGAGAGCCCTGGGTGCAGTGGGGGAGAAGGGGCGACGAGGAGGAGGAGGTGGGCAGCAGCCTTGGGCGCTTGCTACATCGGGGTCAGTCCCTCTGCGTGCTGGCCCCTCAAGCAGCAGGGATGCTGACAGCAGGGACGGTCCCCTCCGCCTAGGGAGGAGGCTGCGGTCCCTGCCTGCACCAGCTCCGATGCTCAGAGCGTTTCCWACCGCCTCGCTCCCAGCAGCTTCGGGGCATCAGACCGGCTGCCCCCCGAAAGGTGCTGCCGTGGGCGAGCGTGCGGGGGTGAGCCATGCTGAGGGCGGGGTGGGTGAGCTTGTGGGTGATCGGGGCTGAGAAGCGAGGTCCTGGAACAAAGTGGGGGAAAAACAGCAGCCGTGCATTTGGAGGTGCCATCCTCTAGGCAGACGGAAGGTCACCCACCTCATCCCCCTTCTCCTTTCCTGCGTGGCTTTCGGGAGGGAGGAYGTGCCCCCGGCCGTGCCACCGTCGCCACCGCCTGCCCATCCCCAGTCTGTGCCATCCCTGAGGCACCTTAATCCCGGGCGAGCCGGTGCGCTGAGCAGGGAGCTCCTGATGGATCTGCCCGGGTGAGCAGCGATGCGGAGAGGAGCGCCGCGCGGAATACGAAAGAGGCCGGGGTGCGATAAAGCCCGCGCGGCACCTTCCCCCTCGCAAACCCCCGCTGTCGAGATCTCCAGACACCAATCCCTTGCAAATCTCCTGCTGGCCTTTTATGACCTGCGGAGTCATTTCAATTCGGTGTTTTCAGCCTCTAAATCTCCTGTTCTTAGCCGTCGGTGACTTCTGAGGAAAGAACCATGCTCCTTAAAGTGCCACAGCCAGGGCAGTCCCTGCACCAGAGCCTGCTGGAAATTTGGAGGTATTTCACACCCATGCATTATTTTTGGTAATTCTTCTATTTTTTCTTGCTGTTTGAACCACACAATTGACAACCCCAGGTCCAAAGCCCCTGGGAGGATTCGGTGGCTGCCATGTATGGACACAAGACCCCTGCCCGGCATCCTGCCTGCATCCTGGGCATCTTGCAGTCCTGGCACGCAGCGCACCTTGAGATGGACTGATTGATCTGTAACACTTGAAAAATAATGGTTTAATCATTATTAAGGATTAGAAATAATCCTTGAGCTGTATCGATCACAATAACATTATTCATGATGAACTCATCTGGCATTAATAGGGATGTCCTGCAGCAATGTGTGGCTCCACGCAGACCCGTCACCTTCCCCGGGGAGACGTGACTGGAGGGGTTTGCTGGAGCAGCAGCACCTTCCTGGCCCTAAAACATGACTCCAAATCCTGCTTGTGAGCAAAGCTGTCCCAAATAACCCTCTTGGGGGCTCCATCCTCGTTGCCACGGTTTTGGAGGATCCCAAATCCAGCAATCGCCCATCCCGTTCATGCCAGCAGCCTGTCTCTGGGCAGGGGCTGGCCAGGGCTCCCCTCTAGCACCAGCCAGGGACGGGCTGGGGCTGCTCCCACGGGAGCCCCCCAACACGGCATCGCTCCGAGCGTGTCCCCTAGCAGGGACGGAGACAGGCAGAGGATCCCCTGTTGCAGAGGAGGGATGGCTGGCTGCCCGCTTGGTCCCTTTCTCCTCCAGTCCCCATCTCRATCACGTCATCAAAACGTCTTCAGCGAGGAAAATGCTGCAGAAGCAGCAGCTGGGAGGCTCTGGGGCACTTCTCCCGGGGTGGGGTCCGCCAGCAGCCGGGAGCCGGCACAGCACCCTGCTATGGCTGTGCCGTCCCACCGCAGGCTCCCCCGTCCCTGCAACGTGCTATTTATCAAACAAGAACATCTGGATCTATTTTTTTTTAAAAACAAAGTTGTGTCCAGATCGACTTTGACGAATTGACATTTTACAGAGGAAAAATATCTTCCATCGAAGTGTCGTTCCTGGGTGTAGCCGTCCCTTACTGCACCATTTGCAACCCTCCTGGCACGTCGCACAAGGTGATGAATAGTTAAAGATGTCCATAAATCTTACCCCGGCCCGTAATAAACAAACACGCTCTTATCAAG
Source organism: Oceanodroma leucorhoa (assembly GCA_030449065.1). Lineage (NCBI taxonomy): Eukaryota > Metazoa > Chordata > Aves > Procellariiformes > Oceanodroma > Oceanodroma leucorhoa. Next base: position 1,406,024 of record JASVER010000120.1, read on the forward strand.
TATAGAAAAATACATATTTCATCACTGCTGCCTTAAATGCATCTCAGAATAAATGTTCGCCTTTAATCAGCCATCTYGATATATAAACAGAGCACAAAAGCGTGGGGGAATGAGGTACAGAATTGGGGCCACGGCTTTTCTGGGTGGCTCCGGGGAGGCAGGGCTGTGGCTGTGCAGGTGAGCCCCCCGCAAAACCGCCCTGAAAAGGAATATTACTTCGCTTTTCTATCCAGCCACGCATTATCTCCCATTCTCTTCTCTCCACCACCAGAGCCATAGGTATTTTGCTCCAGTGCTCAGTTGATAGCTGATCTTTCCCCTTGGATGCTGGCCACTGAAAGCAAGCACTTTGATTTGGAAATCAAGATTAAAAAAAGAGAAAAGATTAAACAGGAAAGTTTCAACCGGTGCGTGSCGAGATTACGCAGTGATGGATACGCGTTTCCCTGCATCTGATAAGAACAAGCTACTTTCTCTGGCTGGGGAGGGCCAGATCTACGATGTCTTTCACCGCTCATCGCCTTACTTTCGAGTACCTGTGCTTAGCCACGCTCCCGGTAATACAGCACCCGCCTTTATGGCCCTGCTCCCGCCATGCTGCCGGGGCTGGGTGCTGCCGGGGCTGGGAGCTGCTGCTCTCCTGCAGGCAGCGAGGCACGTGAAGGGGACACCGTGAAGCCTCGGGACTTCCTTTCCCCGAGCATCCRTTTAGAAGGGCTGAGGCATTTTGCATCCCCATGTGCTGACGGGACCACCGCAGGAACTGGTGACAGCGGGGACAGTGGCTGTGGCACGTGCGGCTGTGCCCAGGACTCCTGCCCATCTCTCCGGAGATTGTCATCTCATGTGTGCGTACTCTTATAGCCAGGCACTCTCCAGACCCTGGGGAAATTAATTCCCAGGGACGTAGCTGGGCTTCACTGCCGCCCCAGCGGCATGCTGGGTCCCCGCTGAGCAAAGGAGTGCTGTTTCATTCTGGGATTTGTGGTTCACAGCGTGTAAAAGTCATGTGCAGTAGCACTAGGAATTTTATGTGCACCTCTGCAGGGCTGCCCAGGCGGTGGTTTGGGGTTGTTGTTTGGCCCAGGATGTCACCCCATTGTTGGTGCTCCTTGCTCCTCCTCCCAGCCGATTCGGGGGGCTGGAGGTGGCCAGGGCTCCCCTCCCTCCCGATGCTCTGGCTGCCGGCATCGCTTGCGTGGAGCAGAGCGTGTCCCGTCCCGCTGGGGATGCAGGGAAATGAGGAGCAGGCGRTGCAGCAGCACTTGCTGTAAGGCATATCTCTGCTTGATGCATCTCCCACTAACTCACTAGGGAGCCTTCCTGGGCTGCAACAGCCTCGCAAGCTTCATGGCTAATTAACCCTGTACAGATTAGCCACTCAGCCCCYGGAGCTGAGACCTCCACGGCGTGTATTCCCTGGGAGCCTCATAAAGCCGACGGCTGGTGGGAGCGGGTGGGCTGTGTCGGGTGCTGSGAGGCTGCGGAGATAAACCCCGTGCCCCTGTGAGCGGTGAGGGTGCCCGGCACCCAKGGGTCCGGGTGGCCCCGGCTCTGCGGGCTGGCTCAGGACACCGTGCTACCTCCAGCTGGGCTTTGGTGCTAATCGGGTTGTACAGCCCTGGCAGGCAGCRCCGCAGGCAGCTGCCCGCAGCCCGGGGGGCCTGGGGCTGGTCAAGGGATGGAGGGAAAGGTCTGTGTCGCTTCTTTTGCTCTTGGCTCTATTTGCTTGGTGATGCAGAGTGGATCCTGTTGGAAAGCCCAGAGCTCTTGCCCTGTCTGTCCCCTTTGGCTCCATCAAAGGCCAGATAGCAGCTTCTTCCCAGCCCTGCCCGTACCCCAGGAACTGCACGGTCTCCAGCCCTGCCCTGCTCACCCTCTGTGCTGGTGAGGCTCTCACGGCTGAGCCCGAGCCCCCGSTGCTGAGCATCGCCCCATCCTGCTCCTGGCGAACCCTGGTCCCTCTGGCTACCCCAGCGCGGGCAGCAGCCTGCCCGTACTGCCTGCTGCCTCCGGAGCCATCAGGAGGGAGACGCTTTTGTCTCCTTTGAAGCACTCCAAAGTGCTTGCCCCAGCCTTGGGTGAGACCTGGCCAGGCAGCTCAGCCCTGGAGCCTCCCGCTGCAGGCAGCAATTGCAGGCAGAGCTGCTGCGTCTCACGGCTGGTTCCTCTCCTGCTCGCCAGCTCCCTGGGAGCGCTGGTGTGTTGCGGACGGGCTCAGTGCCGCCGAGCCGATGGCCCTGGGCGTGYGACGGAGTGAAGGAGGGCATGGGCACCTGAARGGGTTAATCCGGGTGGGCAGAGCCRCATGCCTCTGGGCTCCAGCACTGGGGTGTTTTGAGGGGGTTTTTGAAGCATTTTTGAAGGGTCCGCCCTGCCCTGCAGAGAGCTGGGGGCCGTTGGCACAGGGACCCGGGTTCAGCCCTTGCCCTGTGCCGCAAATTTAGAGCCTGCCGGGCTCCAGAGGTAACACCAACGGCCGCCAAGCTGCGATGGCTCGGCCCTGGTTGAGTTCAAGTGGCAGCAATTCTTCTGGAGACGCTTGCTCCGGGAAAGGCAGGAGCAAGCAGGGAAACACCAGCTCCCCATGCCCGGGACATCCTTCTCCAGGCATTGCTGCCCGCRATCCCTCCTCCTGCCCCCCTGCCTGTGCAGCGGAAGGGTGGCAGGGTCCTGGGGGATCCCCCAAACAGAGGGATGGTGRGTGCTGGGGCGGCACCCACGGTCCCGGGTTGACGTGGGCAATGCCCGGCTCCTCTCGCTTTCCCCGGGCTCACTTCTTCTCTCCCGCTTGCTTTGCAGAGACTTGCCAACGCGGCGGAGAAGTTCCAGAAGGCTCACCACTGGCAGGACAACATCCGGGTAAGGCTCCGCGCATGCCCCGGCCGCTCCCACCCCCTTCCCTCCTGGACACTGAGCTCCATGGAGGCACCGGCCTCRGGGATGACTCCCGGCACAGGAATCAGCTCCTTGTCCCATCCCTCCTCCCATCCCTTGGCTCTTCCTTCCTTCCTTGCCCATGTTCTCGGTTCCCTCRCAAGTTACCGCTGGCCGTGCCGTGCTGCTCGGCACGCAGGCGGCCCTGGCACCGCCGCCTGCCAGCACTAATGAGAGCAAATGAAGCAATTTTGAGCTCATTTCCAGCCTCGCCTCTGCCTGCACACACCGTAAGGAGAAGGCAGGAGGTGAAGGTCGAGCTGGTGGCTCAACACTGAGCGTTTGGGGGCCGGGGAGAACCTTAACCCCCGCCGTCTCCGGCAGCCGGCAGGTTTGGTGCCAAGCAGGGTCTCGTGCGGGGTGACGGCAGCGGTGGCTCGTCCGTGGCACCTGCCAGCAGTTGCRGTGGGGGCTGTTTCTGGGGAAAGGAGTGATCTGGGCTGGGAGAGGGAAGATGCGGGTTTAATGATTGCATTTGACTTTGTAATTCTGGCGGTGATAGCACTCAGCGGGAACCTGGAGGATTCTGTCTGGAAATGCTTTCAAATTATAACAATAATACAAAAGGAAGGAAAGACTGTTTTCCTTCCAGTGCGAATAGAACCTACAATAAAATATACTCCTGAGCCACCCAGCCCCTTCCTCCGGGACAGGCCAGATCCTGCCCGGCCCCGGGGAACCCCCTGSAGTCATCGAGGGGACTGCCTGGGGACAGCCCTGCTGCCAGGCCTTGCTGGTGGGTTTTGGGGGGGTATTCCTCTGTCTGCAACCGCGATTGCTCAGGGAGGAGAGGAGATGAGGACCTGGAGCCACATCCCGTTCATGCAGACCCTTCTGCCATTGGTGATGGTCACGAGGGTTTGATGTGGAGAGGAAGAGGCAGGAGGAGCRGAAGAGAAGGCAAGGTGTTGACCTGCTTGGCTTTCGTTTGCCAYGTGGCCAGTGTGGGGTGGATGCTTGTGGCCGGTTCTCGTCCCCCCCAGGAGCTGTCCCCCATAGCACCCGGGGAGGCTGAGCTCGCAGGGGTCTTCCCGTCATTAGCAGAAGCAGCCTCGCTAAGGAGAGGTGAGGTGTCCCCACCAGCCCTCCCGGCCAGCAGACAGTTGTCATTGCCACCAGCGGTCACCGAGACCTTTCTGCATGAGAACACTGCTGAATTACTGTCACCTCTTTCTGGGAGGCCGGTGGAGGGSAGGTTAAGAGGATAACGAGGTTTGGTGCAGGCGCCGGCTGATGCCAATGCCGGTGCCTCGCCAGCACCTCGGCTGTGGGCTCRGGGCTCCCAGGGGAGGTGGGGAGCAGCACTGGGGGAGCCGCGGGCATCTCCATCAGGCTCTCATCTCCATTCCTAGTGCTGACCTGATCTTGTGGGTCCTGCTGGGTCAGGAGCCCCAGGGCAGCTCATCCCCGAGCAGCACTCAAAGCTTGGCCGTGGGCACCCCAGGGGCATTGTCGTGGCCCCGTGCACCCCACGCTGGGCTGGCACCCAGGGGTGGATGCCCTGTGGCTGGGGCACAGGCAGAGCTGGAGCAAGGTCCCTGCGTTTTGTAGCAGTCCTCGGTGCTTCTGCTCATCCCCTGGGCCGCAGGGACGGGCAGCTGCCGTGCTRTGGGGGCTCCTKCTGTGGGGACCCTCCGCTGCCCCARAGAGCTCCTTCTCCATCCAGACCCGGCTGCCTTCTGCTGGGACAGGGATAACAGTCGGGATACAAAGTATGCCGGGAAGGGCTGTAGCGCTGGGGAGGTCTTGGCTCGTTTTGCCATTCAYGGCACAAACCTTTCAGAAATCCACTTTTGTAGAAAAAATATTTTTAATAGCACTGTTTGCAACCACTTAATCAAGGTAATTAGGAGCGAGTCACCCAGAAACAATGTGCAGCGATGCGTCACCGCAGAGCTCGCCGCAGCTTTATCAGGACAGCCCAGACCCAGCTGGGACACTTGATGGACTGGCCCGGCTCTGCGCACAGCACCCGGGGTGCTGGGCGTTTGCTCCCCCCCCCGGCAGCCCTGCCAGGCCCTGCCTGCATCCGCCCTGCCGGCGCCAGCCCTGGTTCCCGGGCAGAGCAGAGGGATGGAGGGGCTGTGTAAATGCCWCTCGCTGCTGGGGTTGAACCTCCTTTGGCCATCCTTCGTCCGTAAAATGGCAGGGCACGGTCAGGCCTGCATGCCAGCACCGGTGACAGGGGCTCTGCTGCTGCTGCCCCCGGCTTGTTGGCGGTGCCGGCACGGGCAGCGGGCAGGGAAGGCGGCGGCGCAGCATCCCCAGCTTCTCCTCTCCTCCCTTCCCACCAAGCGGCTTGTTCCTTCTGGCCGCAGCTCTCCCCTCCTCTCCCAGCGTGTCGCGTCCTTAACCTCGCGCCAGAGTCGATGACAGATTGCGGCGAGCGCGGTTATTTTTGTGTTTCCATCCGAAGGCGCGCCGGCAGATGCTGGGTGTTTGCGCTGCATTAGTGCTAATGGCAGCCCCATTAAACCTGGCTGCAGATGGGTTGCTATGGAAGTCCGGGGGAAAACAGAACAGGAGCAGGAGCCCGAGCGGCTGGGAGGCTGCTGCCAGCAATCGCTCACGACCCATCTCTATGGGGAGAGTTTCTTTTTTCTCGCTTTTTTTTGGTGTTCCCAGCCGCACGCTGGCCATGCTGGCCTTTCTGAAAGGGTTGAGGTCAGCCTCCCCCCTCAAGGGGCTTTGCAAAGCACCTCCCTGTTCCCAAAACACTTCCCCCTGCCCCACACTGTCCTGCCCCATCCCTGCTCCTTGTCCTCGCCCACCCTCAAGCCCCCCATGTCTCCCGGCCGTTCCAAGCCAGGGCTGTGTCCCTGCGTGTCCCCAGAGCTCCTCTGGACACCGGAGGACTTTCCTTGGCCGAAAGCAGTCTTGGCCCCAGGGTCACCCATGCAGTGGCACCCGGGRCACCCCTCCCATTGTCCCTCCAGCTCATTTCACCCCGGGGCTGGGTGGCATCTCGGGGTGGCACAGTGGGCAGGGAGGAGGGGACGGYGGGGCAGGCTGCGGTGCGGGGCCGTTGTATCACCCTCGGTGATTTGGAGGGGGGAGAGGCCGTGCCCTTCCCCGCCTGCACAGCGAGGGTCTCTCATGCACGTCCACCCGCCGGCGAAGGCTGGCAGAGCCCCGGAGAGGCGAGGGCTGAGTCCCGTTGCCACGGGGCGGGCTCCCACCACAGGGCACTGCGACCGCCTGGCGCTGGTACGATGAGAGACCACAAAAAGCTCCCAGTTTGCAGCGGTCTGGCCAACCAGTTTTCCCAGTGAGAAGCTTCTAGCCTTCGGGCTTGCAACCAGGGCTCTGCAGCAGGGCCGCCRGGACAGGCTCCACTGGGTGCAGAGCCACGGGGGTCTGTCCCTCGAGGCACATCAGGGCTGTCCCCCTACTCTGGATGTCCCCAGCCCTGTCCCCGAGCCGTGCAGCGGTGCTGAGCCCCCCATGCAGACCATTCCCAGCAGCAGATGGAGGTGGCAGGGCTGCARCCCACACCGCGATGCTCTTTACCAGGTTTCCATCCTCTGTTTGCCACCCTGCTCAGGCGAGAGACCTGCGGAATGTACCTATAAAAACGCTGGAAGGTCGTGTTGAGTTTTTTGCTGCCATCCTTTGTATCCATCCTCGCTGACAAGCTGCCATGCTGCCCGTCAGGCGTCCCAGCCGGCTCCGTGTTCTCCCAGCTCCTCTGCGCCCGCATGCTCCGCTTTCCCCCAGTGCCTTAGCTTCTTTTCCAGACCCTCAGCCCCATCCCAGCACCATCAGTGGGGTCTCGGGTGTCCTGCACCCCCACGGCGCGCGGGAGCGGGGGCTGTGCTGACCCGGGGGACGCTGTCGAAGGCGCAGGTCTGCGCCGCCAGCTGCAAAATGCATCCCAGGGCATCGTCATCACTGTGCGTTGGTCTGCTGGGGCTGCCGGAGCTATTCGTCCCTTTAAGGGACACTCTGACGCTGCAGAGAGCCATCCCTGCATTTATGTGTGGTTGGCAGGATTATATAAATTGCCTTTAAAAGTTGACTTCTTTATAAGCCATTTTCTGCTTCATAAAATGTTTATTACTGTTGTTTTTCTCCCAGTTCTTCCTCRCTGCATTTTCCATCGCTACACTGGGACGCTCCCCTCTTCCTCTGCCTGCTGCCCCCCTGCCTCCCACCTCTCCCCACCCCTCAGGTGCTGGAAAGGGATGTTTGCAGGGTCAGAGCCCAGCAGGCCCTTTCCCCTCAGAAAAAAAAAATAGCTATACATTGAGCTGCGGATGCGAGAGCTGCTGGGGACAGGGTTTAACTGCTGGGCACAACACGGGTGGTTTTGGGGTGCGGTGGCGTGCGCGGAAGCGGCAGAGAGAGCGCGGGCAGCCCCACGCCGCTGCCCACGGCGTGGGGCTGTCTGTGCCCCCTCTGCCGCTGCCCCCATCCATAACCCCCGCCTGCAAACACGCAAGCAAATAACAAAGCCCAGATAATTTCAAGCTCCATTAGAAACAAAACTCCGGGGGAAACGGGATCGCTGTTTGCCAARTGGGGAAGGGCAGGAGGAATAACAGAGATTTTGCTCCCGGCCACCCAAGAAAGGTGAGGGATAAAGCGGGGGGACGTGGTGGCACAGCCGGGTGCCCCTCCGCGGCCGTACAGCCCTGGATGCGGCATCCCTCCGGGCGCGGGGCCCTGCTGACCGGCTGCTCCATCCGGCGTCGCCGCGGCGCGCCTGGCACGTGTCTGCGGTGGGAGCGGCGGCTGTGCCACGCCGTGCGTGGGTGCCGGCGGCTGTTCTGTGGGTTTGCCGTGCYGATGCAGGCAGGGCTTTGTGTTCAAAGCGGCGTTAGAAGGGCGAACGCCAGCTCCTTATCCCCCTTTCATTTTTCTCCTGCTTTAATTACAGATCCTACTTATCGGCCGAGAACAGAAAGATCGTCGCYGTGACCTTGCACTTGCCCTTGTAGAAGGTTTACCTAAAAAGTTAGAAAATAAAATCAAATACTCTAATTTGCAGTCATCTTGCCATTTCAAACCCAGTTTTCATTACAGCACAGAAAGTGCATTGAAGCTGTGTTTATAACCCCCTTTTAGATAACAAATCACATTTTCTTTTGGCTGGCGAGTGTGTAGAATTGATATTTTTTTTTTCAGTTTAATGGGTTTGTGTGTTCAGGAATGATCTCCATCAACTGAGAGTCTTTATTGTGTTTGATATAATGTCAGCTTTCATTACGCTCGGAGAATTACTGTGTTAAAGCACCAACCTTGCTGTAGAGCTGTTCTGGCCGAAAAGCAGAACAAGAAAATCATTCACAAAAACCCCGTGTCGGTGCCGTTCCCTCTTAAAAGCCAAGGACGGGGCTCGAGGGAGCTCCCCTCGCCCCCTGCTCTGCAAGATGGCTGGGCCACCCGTGGTGGTCCCACGGGTGTGATGGTTTGGTGCCGGGGCTGCTGGCTTTCCTCTCGGTGCTGCCGTCCCATCCCATCCCATCCCATCCCACGCCATCCCATCCCATCCCATCCCGGGCAGGGCAGGGCAGGGCAGGGGGTCCCCAGCACCCACCGGCTCTGCACTAGTGCTGGCATCCCCGTGGTACCTGGGTGCAGCGGAGGGGAGAGGCRGCCGCATCTTGTCTGAGGCAGGCTCGAAGGAGCGGGAGCAGACAGTAGATGCCATGTAAAGAAGAATAGCCGGCGAGGCGTGATCAGATAAAACATCTTCTCGGGGAGATGAAAAAACTGTTGACGGGTCACTTAAATATTTCCCCAGCTCTGTCAGAGAGGCAGAGGGAGGAAATTGCTTTTAAAAAAAAAAAGACTCTAAGGCAGATGATGATGACTGTTTCCACCTGTCCTTGGTAATGCATACGGTCTCTGCTGCTGGATAGGATGTGAAGGGACTCGCATGGCGAGGGCTGCAGGAGAGCCAYGGTCCCCACCAGACCGGCCCTGGGTCCATCCGACAGCCCAGGGTGGCTGGGGCTAACCGTGAATATTTTCCTCTTCCTGGGGACTGGGGAAGGATTCACCATGATGCGTATGGACAAGGATAGCTCTAGCCCAGTGGAAATAAAAGGGTCAGCCCCTACCAGCCGCTGCCAGTGTTTTTCATGACGCCCAGAGCCAGGCATGGCTGTGATTGCGGGTAGGAATTTCTCCCAGGAATTCATCTGGTCCCTTTGGGAGCCTGTTCCTGGCTGTGCCCCTCACACCGCCCTTGGCAGCGGTGGCAGAAACACTTTCTTTGCCTTGTTACACAGCCGAGAAGGCTGCTGTGCCTCTGGCAGGACTGGGAGGCCTTGGGGTGAGCCCTCACCCGGCTGGGACCTCCAGCCCCAGCTGCCAGCTGGGGCGAACTGGCTGGCACGGACCCGTCCCCAGGCACGGCCATCGGCCAGTTCCACCCCGCTCCTCCCGACGCGGGCGGGCTTGGCAGGGGCGATGCCGTGGTGGGAACACACTGTGTCCCCCTGCTCGGCCCTGGCTGACACCCAGCCCTTAATGCAGATGCGAGGCTGTGGGTGCTGCAGGTGTGGTGGGAGCTGCGTGACACGCTGCAGGCTATCTTCCATATGAACGGTGCAACTATAAGCAAAATCTGTTGCTATTTCTGTGTGCTTAATGGTTTGGGGACGTGAAGAACTCCCTAAATATTCAGTGCCCATTATAAGTGCTGATGGCAGAGGAAAGAGCTGCCGGTGAGCAGAGGCACCGGCGCTGTGCGGGCACGCCGGCTCCCGTTTGCTGTCCCTACCTGCTGAATTGCCCAGGCGCAGATCCCGGTCACCTGGCTCATCCCCACATCGGCACGCCACGGGCTGGGATGCTGGCCCTGCCACCGGCCCCGTCCGGCAGCTGGGAAACGGGCAGGTGCCAGCTTGGGATCCAGCTTGTCTTCCCCACCGCCCTCCAAGTTCCTCCTAACTGCCTGGAAGGCAAACTGCTGCAGGATTTGGCTCTTCCAGAGCCAATTAAATCTTGAAAGAGATTTCCTGACTGCAGGGGTCACCTGTGCCGCTCGGAGAAATGAAACCTGCAGCCGGAGGGCTGAGATGGACCAAAATTGATGCGGTGCAGCGGGAGCTACCTGCAAAATTGCCCCGAGGAGCTGCAGCATCCCCAGGGCCTGTGATCAGCAGGGTGACCCTTATGAGATGGCAGCGAGTGATCATGCGGAGAACAACAGATCCGCAGGAGAAGGATAGCCAGCTCGGGTGATCTTATAGAAAAGCTACAGGGGGAGAGCAAGCTGTGGCTGCGTCCCTGCCGGCTGCATGCTCGGGCCGGACAGGCTGGAGCAAGGAGCTGATGTGCCACCGGCAGCTCCTTCCGAGGCATTTTTGGGGTGGTGGCAGCTGCGTACGTGACATGGGTTGATTGCCACCTCATTAGACCACTGACTTGGAGGTTTGGGCCAGCACCCCTCCATCCTGACATCGCCGGGCTGCAGCGAGGTAGCAGAGCACTGACCTTTCTCATGTTATTTTTAGGTGCTGTAATTGTTTTAGGCGAAAAAAGACCTATGTGAATGCTCTTGGAGAAGGCTGTGCGGGGGGTGGCGGGGAGGGGTGCCCCTCACTGCCGACCTGAGACCCCCCGTACCCCTCCTTGTCATGGGCTTTGGTTCAAACCTTGTCTGTCGGCGCATGGCCAGGGAGCACCCGTGCCAAAGCAGGGTCCTCCGCTGAGCTGGCAAGGCTCCAGCTTGCAGCTCTCCAGAAGCTCACAGCCTGGTTTTGTTAATTAGCTTTTTGCTTGGTGTTTTGGTGTAAAATCGGCGAAGGGCTGGAGCGCAGGGCTGTTATGGAGGGCTCAAAGGGGACAAGCAGGACGTAGGGTCCCCAGGGAGACTCTGGCATGCAGCATCCCTGGAGCCCCATCCAGGAGGTCCCACCTGGGTCAAGCCCTGGTCAGGGGCTGCCCGGTGCCACCGAACTGCAAGGATTTGGTGCAGGATTTGGTGCAGGCAGTGGCTTTGCCGGAGAAGCCTGGGCGATGGCTTCAGTGGCATTTCCAGATTAGTCTGCGATTGCACTTAACTCCCAAAGTCGTTTCCCTGTAACTTGCACTGAGGGTTTAGGAGACTGAAATAACCCCATGCTTATCCGCTAGCGACGCGGCACTTGCAGTGCCATTACGCAGATGCCGTTTGGCAATTACGGTGTGAGAAAATGGGCAGCGGTTGACACATCATCGAGGAGCAGCTACTCAGCATCTGCCTCCCCTTCAACGCGAACCGGCGAGTGCTTTTTGCAGGCTCGTTTGCAAGAGACRGGGCAATGTTTTGCCCTGAAATCCCTCGATATCTTCACCTTCTTGTTTTCTTTATTGGTATTTATCCTGAAAGGCTCTAGAAATATCAGCGCTATTTACACAGACCGGGTGCTTGGTTTAACGTGGACCGGAGGAGGAGGAAGAGGGGATTATGTGAAGAAGGCAGGCATGGTTTAAAAAACAAGTATTAGGGAGAGGAAATTGTAGGCCTCCTTGTTGCCTCTCAGGAGACCCCTGGCATCTCCCTAGAGGGTCTCCAAGGGCTCTGTCCCTCCTTCCTGGAAAAAATTCCCACCAGCTCTACTGGTCTCTGGGTGCCAGGGACGCGGATGCCCTGCCAGCTCCCGCGGGCTCCCTCCCGCCCCGCACGCCCCGCAGCATCAGCGGGATCGCGGCGAGGAGAGCGGAGCCTGGCATCAGGGCATGTCCTGGGGCCAGGGCTACGGTGACACTGGCCGTCCCACGTGTGCCCTCTCGCGGGTGCAAACCTCAGCAGTGGCGTGAGGGGGGCCAGGATCTCACCCAGCTGCTCCTGGGGTCATCAGGGCTTGAAAAAGTGCATGGCAAGGGCTCTGTGATCCCTAGGGAAATCGGTGGGAGAGATGTCCTTCCAGGAGGTCTGCTCCCCGTGCCGTGCCGTGCCGTGGGAGCGCTGGAGTGGGTGGAAGCGGGACCAGGGGACCAGTTCTCTCCCGAGCATCACCTCACTACCCTCTCCCCCACTATGGGAGCGGGGCCACCGCGTGTCAGAGGGGATTCGAGCTTTTCGGAGGAGCCAACGGAAGATAAAATGAATAACAAAGCACCTTCTGGATGGCTGTTGTTAGTCACACTCACTTCTGATTAAAGATCATTAAACATGAAATTAGCTCGTTTGTGTTACGGGTCTCCCGGGGGTTCCTTTAATTAGGAAGTGCAGATGGCCGCGGACCCGGGGAGGCGGCAGCACCGGCGAGGGGCAGGGGTGCGCGCGGGGCTGGGAGCGGCGCGGGGAGGGCATCCGAAGAGAAATTAATTTTTTTTTTTCCCCTTTTCTTGTTGTTGTAAACCCCTCAGCATTTCACAACAAATCACAGATAATTAATAAGTACATTCCCTTAATGACTAGGCTTTTTAATAGCAGAAATTGGAAGATGCTGCGTCGATTTTTTTTTCACTTTCCCCTCACGGTGCTGTCTTATCGCGGTGATTAGAGTCACAGAGCCCGTGGGAGGGACCGGCCCCTCTGCCCAGGAGGATGCTGAAACTGCCCGTTGCAATCCCCATCCCGGGGGGACATCGGCCACGCAGCCTGCTGGGGTCCCCCTGCCACCAGGGTCCCCCTGCCACCGGTGCCCCCCAGAGAGCAGCATCCCTGCTCCAGGGGCTTTCTCACCTCTTGGTGGTCTTGTGTCTTAACAGCCTGGAGAAGGAGCAGCAAACCGGTCTAGGGAGCAGGTTTGTAGCTAGAGGATAACGCTGGCGAGGGGTTAGTGACTGCCAGCTCCCAGTGGGGCTGGGGCTGTGGAGCGGGTGGTGCTGGCTGCCTGGCGAGCTGCTCGGACCTGCCGGTCCCTTTTCCTGGCACGAGCCTGTGACCAGGCTGGGCTGGGTGTCATGGTGCCACCGGCCCCAGTACAAGCCTGTGGCTGGGCTGGGTGTCGTGGTGCCACCGGCCCCAGTACAAGCCCGTGGCTGGGCTGGGTGTCACGGTGCCCACCGGCCCCGGCACAAGCCCATGGCCATGTTGGGGTGGGTGTCACAGTGCCGCCAGCACGAGCCCGTTTCTGGGCTGGGTGTCATGGTGGCACCGGCCCCGGCACGAGCCCGTGGCCAGGCTGGGTGCCGCAGAGGCAGCAGCAGAGCAGGAGCGGGAAGGATAGGGATGCAGTCAGCACCATTAAGGTTTGGGCTGGGTTTCTGTTCTGGGCCCAGATCACTTTCCTCKTTAAATAATAACAGCAATAATCATCCCAAAGCGCTGCCTGTGCGTGCGGGGAGGAAGGCTGGTTTGCGCGGCGGCTGCTGACGGCTGATTGAGTGGCAGACGTGTTAGCGCTGCGACGGCTGCCGGTGCGCCTGCATCGCGCTCGCGTCCCGGCACGCGGAGAAGAGTCTCCGAGTGCCCTTTAATTACCCCTTCTGATGGCACATGAAACGCTGTTGTGACAGCATTGCTGCTCTCCGAATTGCCTCTTTAGGAATTTTACCAGCTGCCTCGCGTCCTGACGCGTGGGGAAGAGGAATCCRAGCAGACCTTTCTGCCTAAATAGGCTCTAAATACCCCAAATTAATGACGTGCGTTTCTCCGYGGAAGCCAGGACGCTCTTCTCCCTGTTTCTGCTGTGTGGGGAGGGGAGCTCTGCCGGCTGCGGGGCCGCCGCCTGCCACGCTGCCTGTGCCCSGCTCTCCCGATGCTTGCGACAGGACCAAAGCATCCCGCGCGCGGGGACACGGTGCAGCCTCGCACCTGGTGGCAGCGCGGAGGCCGCGGTCACGCCGGTGGCACCGTCGCGGGGCTGTTGGGCCGTGGCGGAGGCTGCCAGCAGCACGATGGAGGGACCCCTCTGCCATCCCCATCCCTGCCCAGCATTAACTCAGCTCTCCTTTTTCTCTGCAGGAGGAAGACATCGAGTACTACGACTCCAAGGCCGACACCGAATACGTGAGTACCGTCCCTGCTGCACCACCGGCACAGCCACCACCCTGGCCCGGCGCTGAGCCCCTTGCCGGGGCTGTCCCGGCACCGTACCGGGAGGTCGTGGCACAGCATTCATTACAGCCGGTGTAACMAGACGCTGCGGTGGGCAGCGAGTGCCCGGTGTGCAGCCGTGTCCCCCCCAGCTGAGCCGTGGTGGCATCTGTCCGCCAGCGCCGAGCCCGGCAGCAGGCAGGTGGGCAGGTCGCTCTGCTGCCTGCAAAAGTTTCTAAAATTAAAGCTGGCATCTGAAATTCAAATGAAGAGCAAACCTTTAATTAGAGACTGAATCTAATTCTCTGCCCCCCTCCCGACACAGCCGTCCTGTGATTTCTGGCAATCAGTGCTTTAAATACAGTCCCGACAGCTCCGCTCTCCCGGTGCTCCCGAGGGGGCTGGCATTTGCCAGCTCCTCTGCACGGTGACGRTGACGGCACTCAGGTGCCGCACCGCGGGCGCAGGATGCTCCGCTGGCAGTGGCTGCTGCCCCGCGGCACCCCGCTTTGCCGGCAGGTGACGGGTCACCCGGCTCCTACATTGTGCCGTGCCGTGGGATCCTTCCAAAATAGGGGCTCGCTGGGTCAGTGGCGCTCTCGGCGCGGGGCCGCTGGGGAGCGGGTACGTCGCAGTGTCCTGGAGCTGGCCAGGAGCCCTGAGCAGACTCGGGTGGGGGCTTGGGGGCAGCCCCAGCCAGCACCGGTGCCTGGGACCGGTCCTTGCSCCGAGGCAGAGCCGGCAGCAGATGTGCCATCAGGGGACGGTACTGCAGCGGGAGGGGAGGAGCGGCAGCACGTGGCATTGGCAACAAAGCACTTGCAAACCGTACGGCCTCGTCTGAAAATAACGCTCAGGTGACCCCGCGAGCCTTCAGAAGGCCCCGTACGGAAGGGAGGGGAGGATCTGGGCTTGATGGGGTCCCACCAGCTCGGGCAATGCACCCTGCGCCGAGCTCCRGCTCTCCTCTCACCCCGCCTTGGAGGTGATGGTCCGGAGCGGAGCCCCAGGCAGCGACAGCAGGAGGGCTCCTTGGCAGGGGAAGCCGGAGCCACAGTCCGGGAGGTGGAAGGGAGAGGTTGGGCAGATGCTGTGACCGAATGGTGGGCGCTTGCTCTCCCGAGCAGGTCTCCCTGCTCACGGTCCTGCTCATTCAGAGCAGGGGATGCCTCCTGTCCCTCCCCAGCCTGGGGGAAGCTGCCAAAGGAGGGAGGGGAGGATCCTGCTCTCCATAGCCACTCTGGAGAGGATGGAGCTAATGGGCTTAAAATGCATTAAAGCAGATTTTGGATAGAAGCAGAGGAAGAACTGGCAGGAGGAGACAGCCCGGGGAGCAGAGCAGCTCCCTGCCTGGGGGGCTGAGGAGCAGGACTGATGCATCCATCAGGCTGGGCAGGGCTTTTGCCGTCGCTGCCGCAGGGCAGGGGACAGGGGAGCTGGACGTCSCCATGCCCGGTGTTACCCTGGCTGGTCCCGGCTGCCCGTACCCAGCCGGTGTCGGCAGCAGTGTTCAGAGCTGGCAACTCCTGGCTGTTAGCTTTGGGATTAGCCATTTCTGCAAGCGAGGCAGGCGTCCTGGTTACATTAGGCAGGATTAGGAAATAGGAAGCATCTTGTCCTCGGAGCTGTGCCCGCCGAGCCTTCCCGGCACATGGGGCACCGGGGAGAAACCACGCACCGCGGCATGGCACGGTGTCCCGGGGGACCGTGGGGCTCGGCTCCCCGGTCCCCAGCCCTTCCCCAAGGGAGGTGGCGTGTCATCGGGGAGGAACAGCCTTGCAAATCCATCATCGGCCACACCAGCTTCAGTCCTCCTCTGGGGAAAAATCAAGCAAAATCAGGAGTGTCCTCTTGCCGAGGTTTGTGGGTTCAGCAGGGAGGGCGCTTCCCTATTAATGCCGTTGCTGCTTCCCGGTGAAATCCCAGCAAATTTAATTCTAGCAAAAATAATGGAGAGAAAAGATGGTGCTGAAATAAAAAAGGAGGGAGCTGATACCCGAAGGTCTGAATGGAACTAAAGAACGCTCTTTCCATCTTTATTTAGCTTCAGTTTTTATATTTAAATTGAGCAGGATCTAGCTGAAATGGAGTTAGTTCTGGTGGACAATGGCCTATTCAACGTAACTGGGGCTTATTCACAAGCCTTACGCCAGCTTTGACTACGGTGAGAAAGAAATGAGCTTCCTATTCATTTTGCTTGCACCTCAGCTCCACTATCTTCCTAAACAGATTTTGGATTTCTGAGTGKTTTTTAACAAATGGGAACATCAGAAAATTTTCCTGGGGGTCCCCAAGGCTCTCAAAATGTTTGGAGAAGCAAAGTTTTCACCTCTCCCCACTAGCAAGGGCTATGGGATTTATCCGGAGAGAAGCATTCAAATCACRGATGCTCTCGGTTGGGTATCATAGGCAGAACAACGCAGAAATAAAAGTGGTTTTCCATCTTTTTAGCACTGTGTTTATGGCAGGGGATGGTGCTTAAGTCACAGCTGAGGCCAAAATCCCCTGGGATGTGCCTTTCTCTGGTGGAGCTGATGGAGCCATGCCCAGGTCCCAGCTGGAGGACCACGTTACAGGCTTCGTTTTCTGCTTCCCATCAGCCAGGAGCTGTTGGTTCCCAGGCTGTAAAGTGGCGGACGAGAGGTTTTGCTGTCACTGCTCCTCCCATGGATAGAGAGATGTACCCCATGGCAGTGCAGCGTCCACCAAGGCCTGGCATCCACCCCTGGGGACATCCGTGCAAGCCCTGGTCCTTGTCCCTGTCCTCTCTGCAGGACGGAGGGCTGATGCGATGAGGAGAAGTGGGATCGTGTCATTTTGTGCCCCTCCAAACCCAACCGAACGTCATCGCTTCTCCTCCGTAGGCACGCAGTTTGCAGGTGAAGGTACTGCTCACCCCAAGGTCAGCTCCCCGGCACCCACCCGCCTGCTGGAGGTCCCTGGGGAGGGGTGAGAGCAGAGGGGCCGGTGGTGGGAGGCTGGGCACCAGCCTCGGCAGCCTCCGGCGCGGGGCAGGCTGCAGGCAGGGGCTGCCCGCTGGCTGCTCACCCCGCTCGGGAGATGCGGCGAGGAGAGGGAGGAGGGAAAAAAAAGCCCCTAAATGTCAGCAGCAGATGAAGGGTGTTGGAAAATTTAATCTTCCAACTTTCTCAACTAACGTGACATTTGGATTTCCTCCCGATAAGCTATCAGCCCCAGAAGTTTCTTTCTTTTGCTTTTTTTCTTTTTTTTTTTTTTTCCCCTCCCTTCTTCTCTCCTCTGGTTGGTAATTTAAAAATAAATGGTCTAGAAAGATCTCTAAACAGTACCTTTGGCAAAGATTAAAAAAAGCGAAGGGGGATAGGGGAGCAGGCTGGCAGGAGAGGCTGATTGTTATTTATAACCTGGGCTGCTATAAAAGCAGAAACGTGGCTGGAGAACACATCGTCTCCCTCCCTGGCATTACATTGCCGCATTTCAGGAAAAGCTGAGATATTTAAGAAAGAGAAGGGCCCTTTTGCATGGGCTTGGAGTTTCTCAGCCGTGTGCCTCGGAGCTTGCTGGGGGGGCAGAGGGCAGGACCGCAGCCCCAGGGATGGGCTCAGCCCCTCCGCTCAGCCTTC
Organism: Oceanodroma leucorhoa; assembly: GCA_030449065.1. Classification (NCBI taxonomy): domain Eukaryota; kingdom Metazoa; phylum Chordata; class Aves; order Procellariiformes; genus Oceanodroma; species Oceanodroma leucorhoa. The sequence continues at coordinate 1,423,484 of JASVER010000120.1, forward strand.
GCCGCTTGCCCTGACAGCTGGTGCAGGGCAGTGGTGGGTTTGCAGTTAAGGGGAAAAAAAATCCTTCTGAATTTGGGGGRAAAAAAAAAGGGTTTTGACGTTTCCTCAGACTCCCCAAATGGGGTTTTGGAATGATTCAAGTTTCTGTCTCAGAAGGTGGGAGCAGGCTCCCCCAGGACAGCTTGCACAGGGAGAGCAGGAACACGTGCTGCTCAGATCTGAGAGCTGGCCCTTTCTTGCAAAAAAAATGGCATTTTCTAGCAACAACAACAACAAAACACTTCTGCCGAGGAGCCCCCGGGTCCCGCCGCAAGGCAGCGCTGCCGGTGGGTGCTGTACGGGCGCAGCCGGGGGCTTTGCCGGGCAGGAAGGCGCTCCCCCCCCAGAGCCCTGGGGGGTGGATGAGTACGTGCTGTCACCACTCTTCTCCCCGGCTTCTTGCGTGACCTTGGGCAAATGGTCCCATGCCCTGGGACTCATTTCCCCTGGCCTGCAATGAACCCCCTGCCTTTGCAAAGGCTTTGAGGCTTGCAGGTGAATTGAGCCACACACCCCATTTATATTCATTATTAGTAGTAATCACAGCATGTTGATATGAATATTTTGCTGGCTTTTCCAGGCTTAACATGGATGGGTGCCCCAGGGAAATTTAAAAGGATGTGTTGGGATCTCAGTGCGAAATRTTCTTGATCGGGTGTGTGAGGGGCAGGACGTGGGATGCAGGGATGCTGTCGGGGTGATGCAGCTTGCAGGAGCTCTGCTGCTGCCGAGGGTACCAGGAGGAGCACCGCAGGGGAAGACTGCAGCTACCCGGCGTGTCCGGAGCTGTGAAACCCCAGCCAGCATCCCGGAGCGGCCACCTGCGCCGCTAGCCGGATCAGCCCTGCGTTTGTCATCGGAGCTGCCATTTAAGCAGTCATCATTAGCTGCGATGGCTCGTTCCCATGGAGATGAGCGATGAACGGGGGTGCCTGCATCCGCGGGAGCTGCCTGGCCGAGGCATCGCTGCTGCGCCAGGTCACATCCCCGGCTCGATCCGCAGCTCCAAACCCCGTCACTGGTGGGGACCCACTAGTCCTTGTGCCCATGGGCAGGCTGGCTGTCCTCAGCCAGCACCAGCCTGGATGTGGTGGAGGGCAGGTACGTGCTGCGAGCGTGGCAGCCTCCAGTAAAGCTGTTGGGTGGTGCCACTGGTGGTCACTGGGTGCTGGGGCATCTCTGGGTTTGCCCCCTGTCCGTCATTTTGGGAGACTCAGGAGAAAATGTTGTGACTGGCAACCCAGCTGCTAAAGCACTGAAGATGGCAAAAGCTCTCGGCGCGTGATGACTTCTTGCTGAAGCAATAAATACATATAATATTGATGTATTGCCATGGAGTCGATTTCTAATGGTGTGTAGCAAATAATATATTCAAACTGTAGCATCTATTTGTGTTATGTTGTACATATTCTAACAGATAAATAGATGTTTCCAAGTTCTTTTGAAATGTAATGATGAGAAATGCTGCAAAATCTGGCTGGGGGCCTGCCAAGATGCTCACAGTTAAACCGGTGTAAATCCAGAACTTGAATCATCTTCTCCTTTGCTCTAATATAAATTTAATGCAGAATTTCTTCCTCTGGCCTTCCCAAGGTGGCTCCTTGTAGCCCCAGCCTAGCACCGAGATACTCCCATCCCTGCCTGGGCTGGTGACGGCTTTGCCTGACTTCATCCGGGTGGAAATGACCCCATTTCAGGGGCCAAATTCAGCCTGGCTTAAACAGGAATAACTTGGTTGAGGTCGGGAGATTTATGGATAAAGGATAAATGTAGCTTGGATAACATCAGCTCTTTCCGTGGGTCTGTTTGCCGTATAGGTGTCAGTGATGCACGAAGTGTCCTACGTATAGATAGCTGTATATTTGTCTCCGAGATCTCTACATATGCCTCTTTACAGCTACATGAATGAGAGCAGCCAGACAGCGCCGAACCTGGCAGAATACAAATTAGCCCCTCAGAGGTGGGTGATATAACAGAATAATGATAAACAGAGGAGCGGTAATTATATACAGTAGTTCCAGCTCCGGTGGAGTGGGGAATAACCATGCCAGCGTGGGGGAAATAGGGAGGGTTGGATTTTCCCGGCTGCCGGCGGTGGCGGGGGGCAGCGGATGGGCTGGATGCGGGCAGGGTGCCGCACCACTTTGAGATGGGGAAGGACGGGGAGGTGTCACCAGGACTTCGCTGGGCTCGGGCTAAAAAAGATTTTAGTGTTAAAGCAGAGGGTTTTGGTGCTGCAGGTGCCCTCGGGGCCACGACGTTATCCTGTGTAAAGCGTGTTTTTAGCAGGCGCCTTTAAATTGCCGTCTGGAGCTCAGAGGTTGGCAGGGGCAAATTATTGTGTGTGCAAGCGCTTTCCCCCAGAGACTGAGCCCCTCGTTGATGGCAGGCTTGGGGACGGATCCGCCCTCCGGATAGCCCATGGCATTGCGGCTTTGCAGGGGGTCCGGCAGTCAGTTTTGTGCCTTTTCTCCAGATTTACATGAAATTGAGAGCGTAATCTGGATTTCGATCTTGGCGACATGGCTCAGGGGAGATGGGGACTGTCCCTGCCTGCCTCCCGCTTGGCTACTGCGGCTGTAATTGAGTTCAGCATCTTTCTGGGYGGCTGGAGCCCCAGCGCCGGGATCGGCTCAGCAGCGTGTTTACACTCACAATCCATCGGCTGGAATTAAAGCCCAAACCTCGCATATCAATCCTGTTATTCTCCTGAGCTGTGGCGAATGGTTTGGCCACCCCTTGCAATGTCAGGGGAATGTCACTGCCTTGGTGGCCGGCCGGAGCTGGCGCAGGGGAGGTGGCATCTCTCTGTGTCATCTGCGAAGGGGAAACGGGGAGGAGGCCAGGATGGGTGCTAAACGAGCTTCGTATTTTGTTTCCCAAACACATGATTTTCCTTTAAATATATGGCTTTTCCCATGAGAAATTCACATCTTTTGTCCCCTGGGTTTTATCAAGAGGCGCCTGGCCAGTGGGAGCTGCTCGTGCTGGGCCACTGCGGACAGCGGGGTGGGACCGTCCCCTGCCCCTTGTCCCCGCCGGTGCTGGGGTGCTTTGCGGCGGGATGGCTTGGGGCATCCCTCCGCGTGGCCGTCCTCGGCATGGCACCGCACGAGCCCTGTCTGGAGCTGCTCACGCTTCCAGTCACGTCCCCTGTCTCCGGGGCTGATCTCTGCTACCGCAATCAGGCGGCCTTCCACGGGCTCCGAGATAGGCACTTCACTCGGGGGGAGGCACAAAGGGAGAGGCACTGAGCTGCTTCTCAAAGGGMATTTGCTCCCTTGCCAGGTTGCTCRGCGGCCAGATCCGCTCCGGCTCTCCTGCACCCCCCCTGCCCCTTTCGCTYCCGCAGCCGGGGCCGTGGGAAGGTGGCCGGAGCCATCCTGTGCCCCAGCTCGGGCTCAGCATGTCCCTGCCCCTGTGTTGCCTGTCCTCCCCGCGGACGGGGCAGGCAGCTCTGTGCTCAGCCCCTCGTCAGCGGGGCTGTAGCTCCGGGGGCACAAAGGGCAGATGCTGCAGCATCCTCATCTTCCTCCTCCCCACCCTGAGCATCTCACAGCCAGCTGCAAACAGCCTTCYGCGGCCGCTGGGCGCATGGCAGGGACACGGCAGCCTGGAGCCAGCACCTTGTCCCGGGTTTCTTTGCTCCCGGAGGGGTGGTGAAGGTGATTTCCCCAGCTCTGTAGCAAGGCTACCCCTTTTCTCTTGCTTCCCCACGTGGCCCTGCGCCTCGGCTCCGACCCTGTCCCCCTGCCTGCAGCCACCAGCCATCCTGCCTGCGCCGGCTCAGCCCAGCCCTGCCTTGCCAGAGGGGATTTATCCCCATGCCATACTGGCAGCAGGGCCCCGGGAAGGGAGAGGAGGGCTGGGAAGGTGAGGGAGCAGGCTCCAGCGCCAGCRGTGGGGAATTCACCATCTCTCCACCATAATTAAATATTGTTTGCATTGCTTATTGACAGAGCGCTAAGCTGCGCTCCGTTTTAATTTGTTCTTTGATAGTTGCCTTTTGCTGCTAATTGATTTTCAAGGCTTTTTTTTTGGTTTGGGTTTTTTTTTGTCTGATTTAATACCTGCCACGCTACCAAAGCTGGAYAGGCAAGGGTAACCGGAGCTCACCTTGGTGCCCACCCGCTCCCCCATGGCGCTGGCACGGGCTGCGGGCCAAATCCAGCACAAAAGCCGGTATTGCCGGTCTCTGCGGGGAGGACATTTGGTAATGGGCTTTGGGTGGCGGCGTTCCCAGCGTGTGTCCGGGRCTGGCACCCTTGGGTGACCCCGAGTGCTCTGCTCCTTCCCCAGGACGATCCCGATGGAGAAGAGATCGAGAGGGAGAAATCCAACTCCTTGAAGCTGGAGTTCACCGATGACGCCAACTTCAAGACCAAGGTTAACTATTCGTACGCTGCCGTGCAGATCCCCACGGACATCTACAAAGGCTGTGAGTGCCCCTCCTCACGCGCTCCGCTCCGCTCTGCGCTGCCAGGCCCCAGGCTCAGCCTCCACCTCTCCYGCTCAGGGTGCCGCAGCCCTGGGGACCGTCACCCCGGGGTGCCCCGGCTGGGTCTCGGTGCCGGGGCAGGCTGGCGCCCAGCTGGGTGGGCACTGAGCAGAGGCAGAGTCACCGTGTCAGGACAGAGGTGACAACATGTCCCTCCCTAGGGACCCTCAAGATCTTAGCACAGGCCAAAGAGGCAAATCGGGGGTTAGGGGCTATTGGGAAGGGATGGAGAGCAAAGGAGAAAGGGTAATTATGGCACAGGGTAAAGCTCGGCTGTGCCCACATGGCTGGGATCCTCCCTGGAGAAGAGCTCTGCAAAGCTCAAGGAGGTTCAAAGTGGGAGCTGGAGCTGATCAGAGGGACCGAGCAGCGCTGTGCAGGAGCAATTACGGAGACGGCAACTCCCTGCTTCTGGAAGGGAGTGAGACGGGGCTGGGCGGTGGGAGAGGGTGAAGYGGGGATGCTTCCTCACTGGCTTCGGGCCGCTTGGGGCTGAGGTTATGAAAAGGGAAGAAGAGCAGCTGAAATCCTGCAGGAAGGCAGCGAGGGGGATTGCAGGACAGTGCGATGCCACCCCGGGGCAGCCCCGGCTGCCGGGAGTGTGCAGGGGGTGTCAGCCCCGTGGCCGTGCCCCTGCGGCTGCCGGAGGGCGCSGGCTGCTCCAGAAAGGGGGCCCAGGTCCGTGGGCCAGCCCGGGAGCGGGCAGGGAGGGGTGGATGGGTAGATGGATGGACGGGCAGATGGGATAGGATGTGCCACACCAGCTTTCAGTGCCCGYCGGGAGGTGACACGGTCCCTGAGCTTCCAGAGCTCTCTCCTACCTCGCCCTGCGGTGGCACACGGTGACAGTCGATCTCCATTTCCCTCTAGTGGCTGCTCTGCACCAAGCTGGGGACCGCTCCTGGCTGGAGATCATCCTCCAGCACCCACAGGCCGCATCCGGCACCCAGCCCCGGACCCTGCTGTTGGGGGGCACCCCTCGTCTCCCTGCAGCACTGAGGGCACCACTGTCCCTGCACCCCCTTGTTTCGGCGGCACTTGCCGAGGGCTCCCAGGTGGTCACGGCGGTGACGGGCGYTGAGCTCACGTTCCTGCCCTGAGTRGCACTTTCCCGGTACATGGCCTCGTTACCGGCACGGCTGTGCTCAGAGCCGTATCAGCGCGACGATTTCACCGCGGCGGCGGCAGTGGATTAGAAATTTGCAATTAGTTTTATTACCCAGCTAGCGCAGGCCAGGCAGCTAATGAAGCACATCATGCGAGCGGGGGGCGGGCGAGCGGGGTGGGCTGCGCAGGATGAAATATTCATTAGTCCTCACCCCTGCTTACCAGCCAACACYGTGGCTGATGCCCTGCCACGGCCACATAAATCACCCCGCTCAGCTGTGGGACGAGAGCAAATTGGAGATTAACGTGCTCCGGGGACTCACGGCTGCTCGGAGAGGGATGCTGGAGAGGGGACGGGGCGGTGGGGGGTCCTGGGTGGGGAAAGGGGCCGCAGCCACGGGCACAGCGGTGGCGTGGGCACAGGGATCAGACCATGCCTGGCCATGCCAGGGTGCCCCAAAAAGCCAGGGTGCAGGACAGGATGCTCAGCTGCTGCACCCCAGAGAGCAGGTTTGGGGTGCGGGCAGGGGGCCGCCCATGTGCCCCCTCCTGCTGGGGACACGGGCAAGCGTGGCCGGTCCCCGCAGAGCCGCAGGCAGGGGGCATCTCCCCGGTGGGACCCGGTGGAGAGGCGCTATCGCTGCCTGGCACRCTAATTAAACCACTGCGGAGACGCCCTCCGCCGTCACCCCTCGCTACACACACAAATTACATCCTATGTGTGTTTTATTTACTGTGCCATTTTTAATTAAATCTGCAGTCGCTCGCTGGCAGGGCGGGGCTGGGCTCACCCTGGTGGGGACAGGGACGAGATGGGGACAGGGCCGGGGATGTCACTGGGGGGGCTGGCAGCTCTGGCCTCGACCAAGGGGGACAGGAGCCATCCCCACCATGGACACAGCCTCCCATCGGATGAGCGATAGCTCATCACTCTGCGCACGAGGAGAGTGTAGGGGCTGTGTTTGTGCGCAGGGGTGGTGTAGGGGCTGCGTTCACATGCAAGCATGGTATAGGGACTGCAGTGATGTGCAGGGATGGGTATGGGGGCTGCGTTCRTGTGTGGGGGTGGTATAGGAGCTGTGTATGTTCACAGGGAGGGTATAGGGGCAGCTTTCATGCACAGGGATGTATAGGGGCTGCGTTTGCTTGCAGGGATGGTATAGGGACTGTGTTTGTTCACAGGGATGATACAGGGGCTACATTCATGCACAGGGAAGGTATAGGGGCTGCATTTGTATACGGGGAGSGTATAGGGGCTGTGTTTGTGTGGAAGGAGGGTAYAGGGGCTGTGTTTGTTTGCAGGGATGGTAAAGGGACTGTGTTTGTTCACAGGGATGATATGGGGACTACATTCACRCACGGGGAGGATATAGGGCCTCCATTCGTGCTCAGGGATGATATAGGGGCTGTGTTTGTGTGCAAGGAGGGTATCGGGGCTGCATCTGGCACAAGCCTGGTGTGGCTGATGGGCCCTGAGGGRCTGGGGGTGCAGGTGCTGCCGAGGCTATCGGGGACACGTCTGTGCCTAGCACGGTGCCCGGCCAGAGCCGGTGGCACCGCCCGGGGCTGGTCCCGGCAGACAGGAGCCTGGCAGCCTGCTCACGGCACCTTCTCCTGGGAAAAACCATGTTCTGTGATAGAGCCAAACAAGAAATCATCCTAAGTGCCCAGATAACAGCGCTGTGTGCGGGCACGGCGCTGACAAATGGCTGGGGAGATACGGACGGAGTAAATCGCGGTTTGAAGGGAAGGAGGCTGCCTTCAAACTGAGGGAAGGAGAAGTCGTGTTTGGCGGTGGTGCTGGGATGGAGGGATCCGGGATTCACCCTCGGTGAAACCTGCCCACGTCCCACCAGCGCCTCGGGGCCGTGGCGAAGGCTTGAACGGGTGATGACGGTGTTTTGAGGAGGGACAAGTGTGGGAGGAAGCCTTAGGAGAGCTAAATATACTCCTCAGATGCAYGCTGGCTCCCCTGCAGCACCTCACTGGTTGTTCTGCCCAATGCTGAGGAGAGGGGCCGCTCCTGGGAGCTCTCGTACCCCAAAAATGCGTTGAGGGTCCCCCAGGAGGGAGCACCACCTGGCCTCGGGGTGCTGCCAGCTGCCCGCTCCTGCCCGCAGTGGCACGGCTGGCTCCTTCACGCCGCGGTCCCAGGGCAGCCCAGCACCGGCTGCTGGGGGATGCTGGGGGGCTCCCCACACCTGCCCAGGGCTCGGGGCACCCACAGTGTTTGGGGTGCTCCGAAGGGCCCTGTGAGCACCGGGAGGTCCCGCTGTCCCCGAGGCAGCTTCCCCGCTGGCCGGCCAGCCCCATACCTGCCTCGCCATGCCGGCCCCGCCGTGCTCTGCCAGCCCCCCTTGATTAATCACAGGCTGGGGCTGCCAGCAGCTTATCTTTTGCTTTAATGGCTGAATAATTTGAAACCGCTGTTTGCTGGCATCTTAATTGCTTTTGCGTCAGGTGTGGAGGCCAAGGGGAATGAAGAGCAGGGCCCGGGAGGCTCCGTGCGGCCCCCCGGGGACACAACCCCTTGGTTTCCCAGCTGGTGGCTGTCCCGGGGGAGCGGGACTGGCACGGTGGCGGGAGGAGCAGGGTGTTTTGCTGGAAAGAGGGTGAGATGGCAAGCCGGCTGTCCCCAGCGGTGGCTGTCCCTGCCCCAGAGCCAGGGGACGGGGACAGTGAGCGCTCAGGGGAGCCCTGGAGGGTGGCTCCGGTCTCTGGGGACAAGGGACAGCAGGCTGATGCTGGAGCCCCGTGGGAGTGAGGGGGCCGTGGGAGCAGCTGCATAGCCCCTGTGGGCTCCTCCGTGGGAAGGGCCAGAGGGGACACACCGCCTCTCCCTCCCTGCCAGCATCACGGGGACACCATGGTCCCTGTCACCCCCAGCCCATCCCCGGCTGCGCTGCTCCCCCGCACCCACCCGCCCGCCCCTGGCTCTGTCTCCCACAGCCACCGTCATCCTCAACGAGCTGAACTGGACGCAGGCGCTGGAGGACGTCTTCATCGAGAACCGGAAGGAGGATCCCTCCCTGCTCTGGCAGGTGTTCGGCAGCGCCACCGGCGTCACCCGCTACTACCCCGGTGCGTGGCGGGGGGCAGCGGGGGGCGGCGGCCGGCCGGGGGGCTGGCCGAGGGCAGCCTGGGCCCTTCTCGCTGCGAGATATGGGCGAGTATCTCCCGGCACCGGCCCTCGGGGCTGCCTGGCACACGTAACCGTACTGTGCCAAAGCCCAGCGGCGTGAGCTCCCTGCCGGAGCCTGCCGCTTCCTCAGCCCTGGGCATCCCTCTGCCCCGTCCCCCGCAGCCCCTTGTCCCCCGCCGYGGGACAGCCCCACCTCGCTCACCACCTGCCTTCCCCCCGCAGCCACCCCGTGGAGAGCCCCCAATAAGATCGACCTCTACGACGTGCGCAGGCGGCCCTGGTAAGGGGGTGCCGGCTGGGGAGGGGGGTCCCTTCGCCAGCCCTTCCCGGCTGGGAGCAGCCAGCTCCCTCCCCTTTTCATTTCACACATGGTTGTCATTGGCAAACGGACACCATAACACGGGCAGGGGCATCCGAGCTGCGGCTCTCRGCTCCCACTCCCCTCCCCTCTTCCCGGGAAGGCAGAGCGGGATGGACAGATAAATCCCTGGATACACATCAAGCGTGGAGAGCTGTCCCTCACCCCGTGCCCCCCCACAGCCATGACTGCCGGCACTCGGTCCTGGCCAGTGTTCCCATCCAAACGGGAGAACAACTGGCTCTCGGAAACCCTGAGCTGGGAGTATGGAGRGAGAAAGAGGCAGGCAGCGCCAGGCTGTGGTTAGGCGATAGCTGCAAGCAGCCGTTAGCCACACACCGAGCGAGGCAGGGTTGAATCCCTTCCCCTTAGCCCAGGTARAGGTGCCGGCTTGGCGGCACTAATTACCACACTGCCCACGGGGCTGGGGGAGCTGCAGCCCCATCCTGCCCACAGTTGCTGCCTAAAAATGTGGGCATGGAGAGGAAAGCAGGCACAGGTCTCCGGCACGTGCCCGGGGAGCCCCACACCCCGGGGGAGCAGCCCCTGCCCGTCCCCCTGCCTGCRCCGGGAGCTGCCCCCTCTCCTTGTCAGAAAATTAATGGCCCTGCTACTATGGTTAATTGTCTTTGATTGCTCCACATTAATTATTAACTGTTCTCCGCCAGGGCGCCCGTGCGGGTTATTGGCAGAGGGGGGACTGGCAGGCCATTTTGGGGGGGCTGATGATGTGTATGGGGGCTACCACGCCTGGCTAGCCTGGCTACCTGCCCACTAGCCAGGGTGGCCACGCACTCGCCCACCCAGCCATGGAGGTGCAGCAGCATCCTTTGTGCTGGGGGGCAGCGCACCCTTTGCTGTCCTCTCCTGCCCTCGCGCCGGGGTCCGGTGTGGCCCCCAGCCCTCCTCACTCCATTGCCGGGCCCGGCAGGGGCCACGTCCTGCCTGCAGCCTCGGCGGGGCCGCCAGCACCGCTCGCCGGCCTTCCCCTCCCTTGATGAATGGTGCTATTAACCACAGCCTTCTCCCGCGGAGCCCGGGGTATTCATCTGAGCGGGGCAGCTGGAGATGGATGCGCTGCCACAACCCATTACGGGCAGCATCTTAGTTGGGCTCCGTGCCGCGCCGGCAGCCCAGCCCCGGGGAGCAGGSCAGGCACCGAGCCCCCCGGCCCCCACCAGCTGCCTGCCCGTCCTGCACCCCAGCATGAGGGGAGGGTGTTGGGGGCACGGGGTACCCATGCCAGGAGGGCCCCAYGTGCCAGCATCCCACATCCCACACGGGTAATCACTTGTAATTAGGGAGCATCAGGACCTGGGATTAGCAATCAGAGCCTGCCCCTTCCCCAGTCCTCCCCAGTAATGGTGAGTAATTGATACTAATAACACACTAATTAATTTGTGTCAGGCCTGATCCTGATCAAGTCAATAATGAGGCTCCCTTGGACTTCAGCCATGGCAGGATCAGGCCCCTTGCAGTGGGACAGGGAGGCTGGGCTGTGCCTGGCCACGGCTGGGATGGGTGCTGAGCACTGCCCCAGCCCCCTCCCACGCATGACGGTGCAGCAGGGCTGGGAGCAGGACCGGGTGCTTCGAGGGGTGAGGAAGGGTTCCCTAATTGTTTTCAGGGGGGAGGATTTACGTAGTAGTATTATTTTTCCTCCTCGTAGCTAAAAATAACCTAATCAGCCTGGCCTTTGAAGCTACCAGGGGGTAAATAGCATCTTAATATGGATGCGTGTGTCAGCATAATCAGCGCGCAGAAAAGGGCCTGCGATGATGGAAGAGTTTAGCATTCAGAGCTCATTAGGCTGATACGGTACCAAGCGGCGGGTCACTGGTGGTCTGCCGTGCCGTGCCGCATCCTCGCCTCCGCCCGCCCGCCGCCTCCTTGTCCCTGCTCCTCGCCGCGGGGTCACCGCAGCCGTGGGTGCACGGGCGCTCTCGGCACGGCTCCCCAGCCACCCGTGCCCTGGCAGAGCTTTGCTCTTGGGCTGCACCCAGCAAGGTCGGGGTCCCCCCCAGTATGAGTCAACCCCACTGACCTCCCTCTGCACCCCACAGGTACATCCAAGGTGCCTCCTCCCCGAAGGACATGGTCATCATCGTGGACGTGTGAGTASACGGGTGGGGGCCGTGGCTGGGCTGAGGCAGCCCAGGACAGTGGCGCAGCTTGCCGGGGTGCCACTGTCCCACCGGTGGCCCTGGGGAAGCTGCTGGTGGGGACCCCCGTGTCCCCTCGCTGCCGATCCCCCAGCACCCCTCTCTCCTGCCAGGAGCGGCAGCGTGAGCGGCCTCACCCTCAAGCTGATGAAGACCTCAGTCTATGAGATGCTGGACACCCTCTCGGACGATGACTATGTCAACGTGGCCTCGGTGAGTGCTGCGGGGCGGGCGGCAGGGCTGTGCCCCCCAGGCAGCTCCCAGCTCCCCACCGCGGGAGCCCTTTGCCTCCAGACCCACCTGGCCAGGGGCTCTGCAGAGAGAGAAATGCCGGTTTTTTTTCTTCTTAACCACCAACCTGCACATAAGCAAGGAACTGGCTGCTCGGGGCTCAGCTGTATGTGGTGGCGAATGAAAGCTGCCCCATCACAGGGTGTTTAGCAGAGATGCTCCCAGGGCCATCCCAACCAGCCACCTCCTGTCTGTCACCAGCCAGTGACATCACGCCCCCTGTGGTGATGTCACCAGCCCGTGACCTCATGCAACACGGTAGCTGTGCCACCGCATCTGTGCATCGCTGGGTGCCCAGCCCATGGCGGCCCTCCCCTGTCTGGCCACAAGCACGCTGGCGCTAATTAATGTGTCTGGCCTGGCTCCGTTAGCTGGATCGCTGCTCCCCTAATGAATGGGCCCTATTGGCAGCAAATGAAGCCGTAAGCAAAAGGCAGCACCTGCTCCCGCTGCTGGCGTGGCAAGGCACGGCACGCCTGCTTGCACGAGCCTGGGGGGTCCTGCAGAAGCGAGGGTGCAGGCGAGCCCTGCGCTGGCAGCACCCACTGCCGGCACCCACGCTGGGCGGCTCAGTGCTGGATTTGGCCCAAGCTAAGCCCCGGTCTCAGCGTCGGTCGTCCCCGGGATGTGGGACGCGGGATGCTCCGGCCGCCTCCCGCCCATGGGAGCTGAGCGTGGTGGGTGGTTTGTGCCCGCCGGGTGCTGCCTTTGGGTCCCCGTCCCCTTTCCGTGACCTGCTCCCCTCCCTTTTGCCTCCCAGTTCAACGAGAAGGCGAAGCCGGTGTCGTGCTTCAAGCACCTGGTGCAGGCCAACATCCGGAACAAGAAGGTCTTCAAGGAGGACGTGCAGGGGATGGTGGCCAAGGGCACGACCGACTACAAGGCTGGCTTTGAGTACGCCTTCGACCAGCTGCAGAATGTGAGCTGGGGGCCGGGCTGCGGGCTGCGGGGGGCAGAGTGCACCCATGGGTGCTGGGGGCAATGGGAGAGCTCCGAGCACCCAGCTGCTGCCCCACACCTGGGGCTTCAGCGTGCAGAGGGCTCCTCGTCCTCCTTTGCAGTGCCGGGGGTGACATTCCCCCCATCCCTGGCACGTTCTAGCCAAGGTTTTGCTGGAGCTGCTGCTCCTCTGGGTTATTAAAAGTTAGCAGGGCTGGGCAGAGGGGGCCAGATCCAGCCAGACACCATGCCAGAGGCAAAATAAAGATAAATGGTGCTATTAGGTGCCGAGCGGCAATAGCCATAACATCATTTCCAAGCAGACAGCATCCTTCCTCCTGCCCGTTCACCCCGGCCACCCTCAGCCCAGAGAAACAGGCTGGGAAAAAAGATGGGTCAGGGCCGACCCTCCTGGCCGCATCCAGCCCCGCGCCCAGCGCCGCTCGCTCCGGGGCCGGCCTCAGGTGCTGTCTCTCTCTCCCACAGTCCAACATCACGCGTGCCAACTGCAACAAGATGATCATGATGTTCACGGACGGCGGCGAGGACCGGGTGCAGGATGTCTTTGAGAAGTACAACTGGCCCAATAAGACGGTGAGGGGCTGGGGCCGCTCGCCGGGGAGGGAGACGACTGCTGCAGCTCCATTGCTGGCTTCTGCCTCATCTGCCGCGAGCAATGTCGCCATCCTCTCTCCCCGGCAGCCTGCTTCTGTGCCGACACGCTGCCCTGGTAATGGGGTGGCTGATGCGCCAGTGCCGTTTATAGCCGGCTCCCACCTTGGCCCGTGGGCTGCTGGGGGGGCATGGGGCTGGCGGGGCCCCCCTCCCAAGAGCCTGCCCTGGGCATGGGGGACAGCGCTGCTCGCAGGCAGGAGGGTCCCCATCGCCACACAGCTCCCCAGGACCTGGAGACCCGTGGGGTGGGGGGGTCCTGGGCCATGCAGGACCCTCGGAGAGCACAGACCCCTCCCTGTGCAGCGATGCCCCAGCGCGAGGACCTCCCGTCCCGCCGGGGCAGGTGGCTTCGGCCGATGGGGACAGGACTGGCCAGCTCCAGGCAGGGAGAGAGGGGCTTTGCAGGAGCCGCCTTCTGCTTCCTGCGCTTGGCCACAGGCAGCACGGTCGGCGTGGCAGAGGACGATGCCACACTGTCCCCAGGGAGGTTGCCGTCAGCCGGGAGCACCCCAGTGTGGAAGCCCAGGGTGCCCGGCGGAGGGCCCTCACCGCCACGCTCTGCCGCAGGTGCGGGTCTTCACCTTCTCCGTCGGGCAGCACAACTACGATGTGACCCCGCTGCAGTGGATGGCCTGTGCCAACAAAGGTGAGCGGGGCTGGCACCCAGCCGGCACRGGAGGCTGCGGGGTACTGGGCTCACCCCACGCACGGGGGCTGGCACCGGTGCTCCGGTGCCTGCCGCTGCCGGCAAGGCACTAGCTGCAGCCCTGGAGGGCTGGACAGCAGGATGGACAGCAGGACAGCCAGACTGCCAGACAGCTTTCCAGCTGCCTTTCTCTTTCTTTTCCAAGGTTACTACTTCGAAATCCCCTCCATCGGCGCCATCCGCATCAACACGCAGGTAGGGCAGGGTGCGGGCAGGCAGGGTGTGGGCAAGGTGCAGGCAGGGTGCAGGCAGGGTGCGGGCAGGGTGCAGGCAGGGTGCGGGCAGGCAGCAGCAGGCAGAGCTGCCCTCCCGGGGGTGCCCTGCCCAGGGGCGCGCTCGGGCAGCCCCAGCCCCGCTGCAGAGAGCCCAAAGGCTAGCAGCGAGCGTGGCAGCAAGCCGGGGAGCCGAGCCGAGCCCTCAGCCAGGCCTCGCGCTATTGAAATAAGCAATTCATCTTCTGCAGCTCCCCATGGACCTGCCGCCTTTTGAGTGACTAATTATGAAACATCAGGCATTAATCAGTGCAGAGCAGAGCCGAGCGCGGGCAGGGAGGGAGCGAGCGCGGGCAGGGAGCAAGCACAGGCAGGGCCAGCCCCAGCAGAGCCAGGCGAGTTTGCCCCGCATCCCATCCCCTTGCCCCTTTTCTGCCCCTTTTCTTTATCAGATGCACATGAGGTACCGTGGTGGGCAAGTGATGGGGGGGCCCTGAGCGGGGCAGCCCCTCGGGGCACAGGTCTGCCTTGGCAAGGTGAGCCAGGATAAGGGAAATGTGCCCCAGGAGAAGATTCCAAAAGGCCAGCGGTGGCAGCCAGGGAGACAGCAGCGACGTGGTCCAGGCGTGATGGAGCGAGCCCAGCCCCGGGGACGGCTGGGAGCTGGGGGGGGCTCTGACTAGCGCTGCCTGGGGAGCCCCTGCCCTGCCCTTGCATGGCCGATGGCGAGCAGTGCCTTGTTTGCGTCTCGACATGCCCGTTGGGTCCCAGCTGGAGCCATTACCCTTGGGTTTGGTAGCTGCCAAGCCCCTGCCCTCACTCAGCCTGCAGCTGGGGGCCGGCACCAGGCACCCTGTTAATAATCCCTGGGGCATGCGTGGGGACAGGGGTGTCACCAGGTTGGAGCAGGGAGGCATCTGGCTCCCATGTCATGCTTTCCCCCGCCTTGTGTCCCTGCAGGAGTACCTGGACGTGCTGGGCAGACCCATGGTCCTGGCTGGGAACCGAGCCAAGCAGGTTCAATGGACCAACGTCTACCAGGATGCCCTGGTAAGGACCCCAGCCGCGGGGTGCAGGTGGGAACATCTGCCCCGGGGTCCTGCACAGCACGTGCCCCCATCTCCCTTGCCAGGGGGTAACCCCGCTCTGCTGCCCATCCCCACCTCTGGGTCGTGGGGCCGGCGCAGGGCCATGGGACACCCTCCTATGCTTGTGCAGGGGCTGGGCCTGGTGGTGACGGGCACGCTGCCGGTGTTCAACCTGACGGAGGACAGCAGTGACAGGAAGGTAGGAGACTGGCTGCCACCGCCCTGGCTGCATCGGGACCCCCAGGTGTGGGGCTGCAGTGGGGTGGGGGGGTGCCCCGACACTGGGTGCATGGCTGCGGGGGGTTGCACTGGCACCCCTGGGGTGCTGCCTGTTCTGCAACCCCTCCCTGGGGTGAGACCAGGGGTGACTGCCATCCCCGGGACCCGAAATGGCCTTGGCTAGCCCTCCTGGTTCAATGGGGACAGCTGGCAAGTTGCAAGTCCCTGGGTGGTGCAGTGTCCCGTGGAGGACTGCCGGGGGCCTGGCATGTCCCACCCTGTGCCCCTGCAGCATCCAGACCTGACCCACACGTCCCCAGAGGGAGAAGAGGTCCATCCCCCTGTTTCCCCGTCCCCATGCAGGTGGTGGCAGGTGACAGTCCTGCTCCCACCCGCCTCCATCCCTGCGCTTCCTTCCAGAACCAGCTCATCCTGGGCGTGATGGGGATCGACGTGGCTCTCAACGACATCAAGAGGCTGACGCCGCGATACAACGTGCGTGGGGGCCCCTTCCCCTCCATCCCTGCCCTGCGCTGCCCAAGCCCAGTGTGGGAGCCGGCTGCGGGGAGCCCCGAGCTGCCCCCCCCCAGCACCCCATCGCACCTCCAGCAGCGCTGGCGATGGCAGGGTGCAGAAGCCATGACTGCAGGCAGGGACTGGGGCAGGCAGGCGGGCAGGGGTCAGAGCTGGGTGATGCTCTGGGACCCAGAGCAGCACTGAAACCCTTGCAGGGTCAGTGGGGAATAAACCTTACCAGCCTGGGGAAAGGAGCAGCGGGCAAAATCCAGAGCCGGAGTGAGAGATGCTGTTGGCCTGAGAATAGAAATAGATGGATAGAAAAGGCTGAGCCCCGGAGGTGGCATGGGGTGAGCTCTGCCTGCAGAGGTGAGGGTGATCACACCGGCACGACACGGCATGCCGCAGAGCCGCTTGGCCGGCCTCATCCCTCTTCCTGTCCTCCCACAGCTGGGGGCAAACGGTTACGTCTTCGCCATCGACCTGAACGGCTACGTCCTGCTGCACCCCAACCTGCAGCCCCAGGTGAGGAGGGGCCCGTCGGGGCGGCAGCAGCGGGGGTTAGCCAGRCCCTGTGGGACACGCGGCTTCCCGGGGTCGTCGGAGCTAATTGTGGGAATTGTGATGAGTTTGGACTCGGGGGTGGCTGCGGGAGCCCTGAGCCCTTCCCCGGCTCYCCCTTTCTGCCTGCAGATCATCAACTTCCGCGAGCCGGTGACGCTGGACTTCCTGGATGCTGAGCTGGAGGACGAGAACAAGGAGGAGGTGAGCAGACCTGGGGCAGCTTTTGGGGTACAGGCTGGCCCCCCCGATCTGCCGTTGCAAAGGGCACTCAGTCCCTCCAGCCTGCCCTGGGGAGCACCTTGTCCTAAGGGCCCCGTGGGGCCACAGTGGGGGTGGGAGCTGGGCCACTGTCCCCTGGGTGCCAGCATGATGAGCACCCCCACAGGCTGCTCACGCCTCGCCCCTGCACCCCGTGGGTCCCCAGTGCCACCCCACCAGGGTGGGTGCCAGCGGGCACGTGGCCGGGCTCTGTGGCCCTCAGTCGCATCCTCCATGTCCCCCAGATCCGGAGAAGCATGATTGATGGGAACGACGGGCAGAGGTTCATCAAGACCCTCATCAAGTCCTTGGACGAGGTAACACTGCAGGGGAAGGGGGTCACAGCCAAAACYACCCCCGTGCTGACTGCCCAGCCCCGATGGAGGGGAGCGAGGGGCTGTGTCCGGCACCGGGCTCGCAGTCTGGGTCCCGTGTCACCACGCTGGCAGGGTCCTGGCACCACGGAGGCCTGACCGGCTCCCTCTGACCCGCAGCAATACATCGACGAGGTGTTCAGGACCTACACGTGGGCCCCCATCAAAAGCACCAACTACAGGTGAGCGGCGCTGCTGGCGCACCCGCGCTGGCCCGGCATCGGCCGGACCTGCACCAGCACAGGGCTGCGGTCTTGTGCCTGCAGCTCGGGAGGTCCCCAAGGCCACCAGGAACATGTCCCACRGGCTGCGGGGTTGCAAACCTGCCGTCACGTCATTGCACACAGCCAGTGATGCTCTAGAGGGCACTCCCAAAAGTGCTGCCTGCCAGTATTTGGCACTGCTGAGSTGGACCACGGTCCCCAGGGCTCAGGACAGGCACTGCAGGGCTGGCATGCAAGGTGCCGGACAAGGGACACCCCTGCCACCACCTGCCTGCACAGCCAGGGGCTCGCGCAGGTCTCTGCCTGCTCCGGGGTCGGTGACAGTGACATGCGCCCACCATGCAGCACAGGCMGTGCCTTCAGAGGCAGAGGAGAGCAAAGCTCCCCCCTGCATTTATCGCSCAGTTTGCACCAGTTTGGACCAGCAAATGTGTAAAAAAGACCCCAGCGTCGTCATGTCCGTGCTGCCTTTCTCCTGTGAGGAGCCATGTGGTCCCCCTGCCACCGAGTGTACCCTCCTCCTCCTCGGCACCCAGCTCGGGAGGGGCTGGCAAGGGTCCCAGCCACCTCCCAGCTCTGCCAGGTGTCTGCTGCGCAGCCCGGGTCCTGTCCCCCATGGTAGCACCCCTCAAGATCCAAACAGCACTGTTGAGGAGGGGACAATGACACGGGATGACGCAGCTGTGGCTGGGGCTGCAGGTTGATCTGTAGGGCGAGAGGTGCTGCCGGGAGCCCTGCGCTCCTGTGGCTCCACACTGTGCCAGAGATGTTCCCCGGGGTTCCCCGGGACACTGTCAGCGCAGGGTGCCACCAGCACTGAACAGAAAAAAAGTCACCACCCTCCTCTTGCCACCTGTGGTTTGGGGTGCCACCACCTCTGCCCTGCTTTTTGGGGTGCCACCACCTCTGCCATGCTCACTAGGGTGCCCAGTCCGTGCTGCCAGGCATAGACAGGACTAACTGGAGGGGTGGCTTGGGGGGCAGGTCCAGGTCCTGGTGGCTCAGGTGCAGGTGTGACATCCGATGAGGGTCAGGAATGTGGCCCTCACCCACCGGTGCTCACTTACCCCGGGCATCACCTGGCACAAACATTGTCACCGAAGGCCACCGGCTGCTGCAGCCGGCACCCAGAAGCCCAGCTCCCTCCGGCAATGTGTCCCATGGGTTCAGCAGCCCCAGCACCACCTCCTGCCGCCTCCTTTCCCGTCCMCATCCCGCACCCTGCATGCCAGACTCCTGGCTGGCGGATCCCTCTCCTTCCTGGCTCACCAGTAGCTGGTGCCTGTGTAATGGTTGTCTTTGGTCTCTCCTTGCTAGGAAGGTTTTGTCCCTTCTTTGAAGGGCTGTGTCTCTTCCTACTTTCCTCCCTTACGGGGATGTCGTGTCCCTCTTCTACGTGCATCTCCCTTGGTTCCCAGGCGGGCATGTCCTGTCCATCTCAGCCCTGGCTGGACAGGCTTGCCACCTCCTGTGCATGGGAGTGCCACCAGGATGGCCCTGGGTGCCACCAGGATGGCCGTGTGCAACCCAGGATGTCCCTGGGTGCTCTAGGGACGAACCTGGGTGCTCCAGCATGACAGTAGGTGTGCTGGGGGTGACCTTGGATGCCACCAGAATGGCCCTGCGTGCTCCAAGGGTGGCCCTGGGTGCCACCAGGATGACCGTGGGTGCTCTGGGGACGAACCTGGGTGCCCCACGATAGCAGTAAGTGTGCTGGGGGTAACCCTGGGTGCCACCAGAATGGCTCTGCGTGCTCCAAGGGTGGCCCTGGGTGCTCCAAGGATGGCCCTGGGTGGTCTGGGGACAACGCTGGATGCCACCAGGATGACCCTGGGTGGTCTGGGGACAACCCTGGGTGGCACCAGGGTGACCCTGGGTGCTCTGGGGATGACCCTGGCTGCCCCCAGGACAGCGCTGGGTGCGGTCCCTGGAGAGAAGGACTCAGCAGGGTGTGCTGCCTGCCATCGGCCGGGGCCGGGTGCTGCCGGGGGGGTGCCAGGCAGGGGCTGGGGGCTGGCCAAGGGCTCTATGGGTGTAAAGCCTTACACTGCCTGTCTGCTCTCCCCCTCCGCAGCCTGGGGCTGGTTCTGCCTCCCTACAGCACCTACTACATCCAGGCCAACCTCAGCGACCAGATCCTGCAAGTGAAGTGTAAGTAGCCCCTGGCTTTCCCCGCCGCCCTCTCACACTCCCGCTCGCCCCCACGCCGGCCCGCGGCTGTCGGGGGGGGGAGAAACACGAAGCAAAAAACTTGCGAAAAGCGATAGGGATCACTATGAGAGGCAAAAAAAAAAAAAAAAAAAAAGAAAAATTAAAAATGAGAGAGGCGTGAGTAGAGGTGAATGCAGAGAGGAAAACCGAGCTGCCTGCCTGGGGTGCCCAGGGGTGCCAGGGTTTGGTCTTTATGCTTTGCACCCCAAAACCCCAGCCCCAGGCTGCAGGCAGGCGCTGCCCGGCGCAGGCGGGGGCTGCGTTGCTGCCCTTCACCTCCGGGGACTGAGGGATGACACTGTAGCAGCCAGTTAATTTGCGAGCCTGGGAAAGTTTGCATGGATCTCTTTAATTTCCTTTGGTTTATTACAATTCTTTGGTTTCGGTTTAAGCCATTTATTCTTCTTTTTATGAGTTCGGTTTCRGTTGGTTTCGATTTTTGTTTGGAATTAATCTGTGTACGTGTGTGTTAGCCTGGCCCCCCTCTCTCTTTCTCTCTCCCCTGACCCCCAAGCCTTTTTCCCACCGCAGGTCCACGCTGCTCCCGGGGACCCTCTCCCCCGGGGGAGAACCGGACCCTTCCCCTCTCCCCCCCGGTTCCCCCCGTTTCTCCCCTCGGCCACCCCGGTGGCACGACCCCGGCCCCGCTCCGGATCCGGCCCCTGACGCCCCCTCCATCCGTCGGCAGGAGCCCCGTGTCCCCGCGGGGACGAGGCCAGGCTGTCCCCGTCCCCGGGAGGGGGGATCCCCCCATCCTCCCCGGCTCTGCCCGCCGTGCCGTGCATGCCCCCTAACTCAGTGAGGACATTTCGATATCAAGACTGTTGCAACTGTTTGCTACTGACTCTCATTTTCCTTTGGAGTATTGAATATATATATATATATATTTCTCTAGTTATATCTTTGCATTTTTTTTTTATTCTTATTTCACCGTGGCCTTTTCTTTTCCTTTCGTTACTGGGTTTTTCTTTCTTTTTCTTTTTTTCATGTCGTTTTTTGCAAGAGGTTTCCTTTTGGTATGATTATGATACACAATATTTTTATTCAAACGACCATTGAATAAAATATTGTTTGTGCCCCCCTTCCCCCTTTCCACCCAACCCCCTTTTTTTTTGTTTGTTGTTTTTTTGTTTGTTGTTTTTCTTGCTTTCTCTCTATGGTGGATTCACACAGTACCAAACATCAAAATGAAGGGCAAGTATTTTCAGTCTCAGACCACTCACCTTCACCACCCCGTCCCCCGCCCCGTGTCCAGTCCCCCTCCCAGCCCCCCTGCTTGCCCATCTCCCTGCCCGTTTGCCACGCCGAACCTGCAAACCGCCACCGACTCGCCCTTCCTCCCTCCTCCTCCTCCTCCTCCTCTCCTCCAGTTCCCCCTTTATTTGAAAGCAACATGTCTTGTTCTGTCCATGAGAGCTTTGTCACGACGATCCCCCACTCCCTCCCCGCGCATCGCTCCCAAACCCGGTTTGATATCGTTCAAGAGCCGATCTCGTATGAAACTCTGCCGTTTTCGATMCACGAGGTTTTTTGTAGCTAGTTTGATACCCTGCTCTTCCTCCCCACCCTCTTCTTCTTGCTCCTCTCCCCCCGCTCGCCTCCTCTGGCTCCTTCTCCCCCATCCCGGCTCCTCCGCTTCCTCCTCCCCAAGACAACTCAACCTGAAAGGGATAGGGCTGTGCAGGGAGCGGGGGGCTGCGGGGTGGGCACCCAAACGTGGCGGGGACGGAGGGCAGGTGGGGGACCCAGTCCTCTGCCACCGTCGCCCTCTGGGACAGGCCTTTTTGGGGAACCCCCCCAAGCAGAAACCCTCAGCGGAGGTGGGGATGGGACCACCCCGGGGCGATGCCACCTCGCTGCATGGGGGACGGCGAGCTTAGCCCTGCGGGGACGCGGGGTGGCCGAGCCCTGGGGTGCTGTGCTGCCTGCTCCCACGGCTGCTCGGTGGCTGTCCCCGCTGCCCCGGGGCCCAGCATGGCATGAAGCCCCTGGCAGCCGCAGCGTCCCGGCGCTGTCCATGCCCCCGGGAGCAGCCGAGTTTGAGCCCAAAGTCCCACCGAGGCGGGTGGGGGGGTGCCGGGGCCGGTACCCCCCTGCAGTGGAGCRGGACGTTGCCCACGCAATCCGGGGCAGGATTTGGCCCACGTTACCGTGATGCCCGGCAGGAGCAGGAGGGGTCCCGTGGGGCCGGACCCACAGCTCCCACGCAGCCCCACGGCGGGCCGGGGGACGCCCCGGCACGCATGGTCCCCAGGGGACCCACCGCCACTCTCCCTCCCGCACGTGCCCCGCATGGCACCCTGCACGCARCGCCCGCCAGCAGCCTGCCCAGCAGCACCCGCTCCCCGGCACGGGCAGGGGGACRGCTGCGGGGGGGCACGGCAGCGCAGGGGGGGACGGGGGGACGGGGCCAGGCGGGCAGGACAGTGGGGAGGTGGAAGTGTCACCCTCAGCCCTGTTCTATCAGCTTTGAGTTGCCTCCTCCCAGCGCCCCTGCGATGGCAATGCTGATGGACCAAGTACAAGTGTTTTGTACTCCTCTCCTCCTCCTCCTCCTCTTCCTCTCATCGGCTTGTACCCAGCCCCTGCCTACAGCCCTCGGAGAGCAACAGTCCAACCTCTGGCTGTGCCCCGCAATGCACCGGGGGCCGGCGGGAGGGCAAGGGGGTGGCGGTGCCCGCCGGGGGGGGCTGGTGGCCCCGAGATGTCCCATAGCACCCCTCCACGCACCCCCTAACCCTACTCGCCCCRCGAGCTGAACCCCGCATCCGCTGCCCCACTGCCGGGGGGGTCCCCAAGAGGCACCCCAAACCCTGCTGGGCTGTGACCCCCCGCTTAAAGCAGAGCGAGGCGCCGGGCTGGCGGGCGAGCGTGGGCCCCCATCCCCGTTGGGGTCCCACCGCCCCGAGGAGGGAGGGGGGCCACCGGCGCCCGGCGGCAGAGCCCGGCAGCTCATTGCACGGCACTTTGCTGGGCGGGCAGCCTCTGGTTGGACTGTCCTCGGCAAGGTTCCCCGTTTGGCCATGTCGATGCCTGAAAACTCCCTTTTTTTTCTCCTGACAACCAAGTGTTTTGGTGATCCTCCTCCGGCCAGGAGCGCAGCATGCGGTTCCCTGCCCTTGCCCACCACCATCCCCGAGAGAGAGACGCCCCCACGCCCTCCCAAACATGCATATATATACATGTGCGCGCATATATATATGTGTGTGTGTCTCTGTGTGTCCCTGCGTACACGCCACCGGCCGCGCGTCCGCAACCGCCCGCCATCAGCCCGCGACCGAGCAAATTCGAGCCGAGATGGGCAAACCTCTCCCGATTTGGCTATAACTTTCCTTCCYGTGCGGTGCCAGCGACAGCAGAACGGCCTTTTCCTTCCTCTCTTGTTACCAAGAGCAGCAAATGCCTTTTTTTTTTTTCGTTCCCTCCCCTCTCTCTCTGTCCGTCTCTCTCCCTCCTGGCCCCCGGCACCCCAGTCCCCGCTCCCCGCCGGATAACCTTCCCTTTCTGTTGCAGATTTTGAATACCTGCTGCCCAACAGCTTTGAGTCGGAGGGACATGTGTTCATTGCTCCCAGGTAGCTTTGCGTGTGCGCTTGCCGAGGTGTGCATCCGCCCCGGCCCCGCTGCCGACCCCCCCCATTGCCCCTCATCCCCGCCTCATCGTGCCTTGTCCCCCCTTCCCTGTCCTCTGTCGCTCTGTGTGTCGTGTGCCCGCTCGGGGGGGGGGGGGCTGCCGCCGGGACCCCGGCCCCGCTCCGCCACCCAGTTGCATCCAGCACAGTATATATGCACCCGGTACGGCCCGACCTCTGCGTGTGCATATATAGGTATAGTTTCTGAAAATCCCCCCGCCGAGCGAGGCGCCGGCGGTGGCATCATACAGTCGCGCTGGCCGTGGGGGGGTTGGGAGAAGGAAGGGTAGGTTTTGGCTCAAATTTGGGATGCCCCGGGGATTTGGGGAGGCTGCWGGGTGCAGGCTGTGAACAGGGACGTGAGGACAGCAGAGTGGCCCCCGGACGCACAGACGTGTCCCTTCCCCTGGGCCGTGCCACCCAGTCTTGTCACCTAGCAGGGACGAAGGGCTGTCCCTTGGCGGGCTGCTCGGGGAGCCCCGCGGCTCTGCCAGCACCCTGCCCTTCCCACCGCTGCAGTGCAACCTCTGACCAACCCTAATTARCATTRCCAGCTAATCACCTATCGCTYATACATCATTATAACAGCTAAACAACCCGTTAGTAGATGCTTTAGCATTGCAGTTCTTGGGGAGTGCAGCAGGTTGAGGCTACAGGGCAGCCRCCTGTGCCACCCACGGGTACCCCCTACCCTCCCTGCCTACAGCAGCCGTCGCTCACTTGCACTAATTTTGGGTAAACCAGCACAAAACGTACAGTTATCACGCAGCCCCAGCTTTTCAGGGGGGGCYTTGGTCCCCGGGCACTGCACAGGGCAGCAGGGGTTAGGTCCAGGAAATGTGGGAGCCAAAGCAGAGTATTAATGAGAAATAGAAAAACCCTATTAGTAAAAAACTGGCTCGTAGCTGCGCTAAGGGAATAAATACGGAGGTGATGTCTGAGCCTGTGGCCCGAGGAGTGGGTCTGCCCCCGACTGCCCCGCTCAGGCTGCGGTGATGGGGTCAGTGTTCAGCTTGGGGCTCAGCGGCCGGTGCAGCCGGAGAGAAAAGGGGGGTTTGAAAATCGGGGCAAGCCCTTTGGTGCTCCCCAGAGCGGCTCTGGGAGCACCCTCCCTGCGGTGGGTGCCAGCCCGGCACGAGCGGGCGGCAGGGAGGAGCCGCGTGCCRGGGGGGTGCCCGGCACCCAGGGCGACTGTATGATCTGCCGTCGGTGCTGCCGTGCCCACGAGCCACTGGAAATTTTCAGAAACCGTATATCCCCCGTCCCCCGTGGGTGTGTGAGTACCTGTATCTGTGCGTGTCGGTGTAGATATTTAGGTGGGTGCTTCCCCTGAGCAAGAGGCAGGGGGCCAGGCCGGGCTGGCCAGGGTGCCTCGGCTTTTTCAGCTGCCCTGTGAGCACATTCCCYGCCACCCTCTGCTCTGGCATTTGTCCTTTTAACGAGGTTTTTGGCAGAGTCAGGAGCTCAGCAGAGGGGACATGAGATGGGGGAGCCCTGAGCCCCCCGGCACCGCCTGCAGCCGCACTGCTGAGGCTGGGAAGCTCTCGGCACCCTAGGGTGGCACTAACCCGTGCCGTCTGGTTAGAGCCTGTGACCGACGGGGTCACAGCTGTCCCCGGCATCGGCGGGGCCGGGGCTCTGCACTCAGGGTGGCCCCAGACCGGAGCGGGAACGCGGCACCCCCTGCGGTGCCCATCCCAGGAGGGGCTCAGGGCCAGCGATGCCCGCAGGCGAGCACCCGTCTCCGCTGGTGGGCCTCGCCCAGCACCTAACTATCTGCGCAAAGGGTACAGATACGGCTGCCGAGCGCCTGCGTGGTGCCGCCGGCGCAGCCGCGGGGTGCCGCAAGGGCAGGGCAAGGGGGGTACAACGGCACCCGCCTGGCCCCGCAGGTAAGTATGGTGGCAGAGGYGCCCAGCCCCACCAGTAGCCCCACCAGTATGGGGAGAGCTGGGCTCAGGGATGTAACGCTCTGGGCAAACTGGGATCTGTCAAACCTGGCCCTGGCAGAGGTGACGGCACCTCGGTGCCCRTGGCAGTGACGGACCCGGTGGCCGGTGTGACGGCCGAGCCGGCGGCACTGCAGGCAGCAGAGGGCTGGGTGCCRGGCAGTCTGCAGAGCTGCCCCAGCGGGGTGATGCTCACGGCAGCGGTGGCACGTCACCACCGCCATGTCCCCCGGCAAGCCCGGGTGCTGGCAGCATGGCCAGCGCCTGCCCCGCCATCCCCGGGGGAGAACTGACCTTGCCTTTTCCATCCTCGCGAACGACAAACCTTGTCCCCCAAACCCCAGAGAGTATTGCAAAGACCTCGACTTGTCGGATAACAACACCGAGTTCCTGGAAAACTTTATTGCTCTCATGGAAAAGGTGACCCCAGACTCCAAGCAGTGTGAGTAGCTGGGGATGGCTGGGGGGGGGGTGCTGGCGGCGGGATTTGAGGGTACGGGGGCATGGGGGGAGACGGGGCAGGGGGTGAACCGTGCCGGGGTTGGGGTCCTGGGAGCTGCTGCAGTGCGGGTGCTGCTGCAGAGCGGGCAGGGGGGGGCAGGTGGCCCCCACAGGGCTGGCCCTCACCTCCTCCTYCTCCTCCTCTCCATCTTCCTCCCAAGGCGACAACTTCCTCCTGCACAACCTGATCCTGGACACGGGCATCACGCAGCAGCTGGTGGAGCGGGTCTGGAAGGACCAGGACCTCAACACGTAGGTGGGGGCGAGGTGGCCCGGGACGGGCGGCGCTGGCTGTGGGCAGAGGGGGATCAGGGGCCTGCGACAGGCTATGGGGACRGGACGGGGGCAAAGCAAAACCCCGCTGATGCCCGGCATGCCCGGCCCCTCTCCTTGCAGGTACAGCCTCCTGGCTGTCTTTGCAGCCACTGATGGGGGCATCACCCGCGTCTTCCCTAACAAGTGAGTGTCTGGGGGGTACACGCGTGCCTGGCCCCGTGCGGTGACACGTCTGCTCCCGCGGGGCCATCTCTGATGGGACCGGAGCTGAGTGACAGCCATGGCCGTGGCTGCTCCCTGCCAGGGCTGCRGATGACTGGGAGGAGGAACCAGAGCCCTTCAACGCCAGCTTCTACCGGAGGAGCCTGGACAACAARGGCTACATCTTCAAGCCGCCCTACCGGGACGGTGGGTGCCAGCTCGGGGTGGCAGGGGGTGGCACAGGCTGCCACTGGCCCCACGTGTCCCTCACGCCACCCCTGCCCTCCGCAGCCGGCTACCGGGGGCTGGACCTGGAGAACAACACCATCGGGATCCTGGTGAGCACCGCTGTGGAGCTCAGCATCGGGGGCAAGACGCTGAAGCCAGCAGGTAGGCAGGGGGCTGGGTGCCCCGCTGCCAGGCTGGGGGTTCCCTGTCGTCCCCCCCGTGCCGGGGCTCACCCCATCTTCTCGCTTCCCCAGTGGTGGGGGTGAAGCTGGACCTGGAGGCCTGGGCTGAGAAGTTCAAAGTGCTGGCRAGCAACCGGACGGACCGTGACCAGCTGGGCGCCCGCCGGGTACGTCCCCTGGGACGGGGGGGACGGCTGCAGGGATGGGGAGGGAGCTCTGGTCGGCGGGGACATGGGGAGTGCTGCCGGGATACGGTGCCTGTGGCCCCGCTGGGCTTGTACCTCCAGCACAGCCCTGCCTGTCACCCTGCTCGGGGCACCCGTCCCCATCCCCTGGGGATGCTGTCCTGCATGTCCCCTCCTGGGAGGATGGCACTGGGGGGAAAGACAGTCCTGCTAACCTGTGCCTCTGCCCCGGTTTCGGTTGACAGTGTGACCCCTCGACCAGCTGCGAGATGGACTGTGAGGCCAACAACAAGGTGGGTGGGGGCAGGGGTGGGGGCATCGGGGGACGGCAGGCGGGGGGAGCAGGGGATGGCTCCCCGTCCCCTGCCAGTGCTGTCCAGGTGAGCGTGCCCACCCTGTCCCCCTGCCACTCCCGGAGCTCGGCCAGCCCTCGACCCCCCTTGCAGGGACGAAGCCCCAGGGGTTTCCGCCTGGACTGTGGACCCCCCAAGGGGGCTGTTCAACCCCCCAGGACGGGTGGTGGTTCCCGCTCCCTGCACCCAGCGCAGGTGTTCCCAGCTCCTGAGCAGCCCCCCGACTTGGGGACACCGCACTGGCCCCCCTGCCTGACTGCCCATCACCCCCCTGCCCTGCCTGTCCTGCTTGCTCTGGGCACAGCCAGGGGTGGGTGACGTTGCCCTCCTTCCCCAGGACCTCATCTGCGTCCTCATTGACGATGGGGGCTTCCTGGTGCTCTCCAACCAGGAGGACCACTGGTACCAGGTGAGCGGTGCCCACGTGGCAGCTCTCCTGGGCACAGGATGCCAGCAGGGAGCTGAGACCTCTGAGCTCGTGTCACGGGTGGCGTGACACAGCCCCACTCAAGTCCCCACTGGGGCAGACCATGGTGAGGTGGCATTTGGGTGCAGACTCGGTGTCCCCATCCTAGGTGGGCAAGTTCTTCAGCGAGGTGGACGCCAACCTGATGTCCGCCCTCTACAACAACTCCTTCTAYACCCGCAAGGAGTCCTACGACTTCCAGTCCATCTGCGCCCCCGAGGCCCAGAGCAACACGGGTGCTGCACCCCGCGGCGTCTTCGTGGTGAGCTCCTGTGGGGACGGTGGCTGCCGGGCAGTCTGGGAGCTYGGGGACCCACAGGGGTGTCCCCAGTGCCCTGCACAGGGACCCGCAGGCTCACCGTCCCCCTCTTTGCCCGCAGCCCACYGTGGCCGATCTGCTGAACCTCGCCTGGTGGACCTCGGCCGCAGCCTGGTGAGTCCCCCTGTGTCCCCTCTCCGGAGGCCATTTCCGTCAGGGGGTGACATCGGCGCGTCGCTGGCACTGGGACAGCAACGCGGCCGCGCTCTCCTTCCCCAGGTCCCTCTTCCAGCAGTTCCTGTATGGCCTCACCTACAGCAGCTGGTTCCAGACGGGTGAGTCCCTGGGGAGCCCCAGGGCTGGGGGGGCGGGCAGGGGACGTGGCAGGGGCGCGTGGTGGGGGGTCCGTGGCCCCTGGCCCACGGCGCTGTGCCGGCGCAGAGGAGGTGGCGGGGGACAGCATGGAGGCCAGGGAGACAAGCTGCATCATGAAGCAGACGCAGTACTACTTCAGCACTGTCAACGCCACCTACAACGCCATCATCGACTGCGGCAACTGCTCCAGGTGGGTCYGTCCCCCCCGTCCCACC
This sequence comes from Oceanodroma leucorhoa, assembly GCA_030449065.1. NCBI lineage: Eukaryota > Metazoa > Chordata > Aves > Procellariiformes > Oceanodroma > Oceanodroma leucorhoa. The sequence goes on from JASVER010000120.1 coordinate 1,451,888, forward strand.
GCCCGGGCAGGGTTGGGGACACCCCCTCCTGCTGCTCTCACCGGGACCCCTGTGCATGGGGCGATGGCAGATGCCGTGCAGCGCTTCAGGGGGGCTGCGGTACCTGGACAAGGGGGAAATAGAGCAACAGTAGTGTCCCCGTGGGCTGTGGGGTGACAGTGACGTCCCCAGGGCTCCTCCGGTGGTGCTGGTTCCCTGGGCAGCCCCTCGGCATGGGGATGGGGATGGGAATGGGGACAGGGATRGAGATGATGACGGGGATGGGCATGGGCATGGGCATGGGCATGGGCATGGAGAGAGGGATGGGGATGGGGATGGGGATGGGGATGAGGACAGGGATAGAGATGATGACGGGGATGGGCATGGGCATGGGCATGGAGAGAGGGATGGGAATGGAGATGAGGATGAGAATGGGACTGGGATGGGGATGGGGATAGGGACAGGAATAGAGATGATGATGGGGATGGGGATGGGCATGAGCATGAGCATGGGCATGGGCTTGGGGAGAGGGGTGGGGATGGAGATGGGGATGAGAATAGGACTGGGATGGGGATGGAGTTGGGGATGGGGACAGGGATGGGGATGAGGACGGGGACACCCCGCTGGCTCAGCCTCCCCAGAGCCACCCGCTGGCAGAACTGGCACTGGGGGCCAGGGGGGGATCGGGGCACAGGGTAACTGGTAACGCTGCCGTCGTGCCCCCAGGCTCTTCCACGCGCAGAGGCTGGCCAACACCAACCTGCTCTTCGTGGTGGCCGACAAGCCCCTCTGCAGCCAGTGCGAGTCCGTCAAGCTGCTGCAGGCGGAGGTAAGAGGTATCCTTTGGTGGCCTGGCTGCRTCCCCCCGGGATGCGGTGGCAGAGGGGTGGGGGGACTGGTGGGGATTGTGGGGCTGGGCAGGAGGGTCAGGAGCTGCAGGATCAGGCAGGGGTGGAGGGAACCRGCCTGTGGCTGGAGGAGTGGGGGTGGCCGTGGGGCACCCCACGTGCCCCCGCCGCCCTGTCGCCCGTGGTTTCCTTGACGTGTGAAGCCCCCCCGAGGGACCCCAACCAGTGTGAGCTGGTGGACAGGCCCCGCTACCGGAAAGGTCCCCACATCTGCTTCGACTACAATGCAACAGTACGTGGGGTGCAGGGGGGCACAGGRGGGAGCAGAGCCCCGGGGGATCCTCAGGGGAGGGATTGGGGCAGTGGGTGCCCCCGGGGGCAGGGGACCAGAGTCATGGGGGGTCCCCAGGAGGAGCAGAGCTGAGGAGTTCCCCCCGGCGGGGAACAGAGGGGTGAGTGCCCCCGCCCCCGTGGGGGAGCAGAGCCATGGGGTGTCCCCCTGAGGGGAACAGAACCATGGGGGGATCCCGGGGATGCAGTGCCATGGGGGGACCCCTCTGATGGGGGTTTGGAGCCCTGGGAGGGCCTGGGGGGGTCGGGAGCCTTGGGGTGCTCCCTAGGGAGATCAGAGCYGTGGGGGGTCCCTAGGAGAGCGATGCCATGGTGTGCTCTCCTTGGGGGAAACAGAGCCATGGGGAGAGCAGCACTGTGGGGTGTCCCCCGGGGGAGCAGTGCCACGGGGGTCCCGGRACAGGAGGTGCAGCAGGGCTGCAGGGGGGTGGTGGGTGCCCCTGCCAGGGTGGTGGGTGCCCCTGGGGTGCCGAGGCACCGCTGGGGGTGCCCCACGGCCCCTCTCCCTTTGCCCCCCCCAGGAAGATACCTCAGACTGCGGCCGAGGGGCTTCCTTCGCCCCCTCCCTGGGGGTCCTGCTCTCCCTGCAGCTGCTGCTCCTCTACTCCAGCACCAGCCGGCACCCGCTGCCCCCGGCCGCCTGCCTTTAGCCCCCCCAGCCACCCGCCAGCTCTCTTYTTCTTTCAAGCTCCATCTCCATCCCCCTCCCCGGCCCGGCGGAGCAGGAGTGTCATCCCCTCCGCCGCCTCGGGGACCCCCGCGATGCCACCCCGCGCTCCCCACCGGCCACAGCCAAAGAAGAGTCGGGGTGCGGGCAGGGGCTCCCTGGCAGAGCGGGGACCGGGTCGGTGCCCCGGCATCACGCCCTCCCGGCCGCTCGGACTCGGAAAGCGGCATCGGCGCCCTCCGCCCGCGACCCCCCCATCCACCTCACCTATTTTTTTAGCCTGAAGATTTTAAACCAGATCTTTCTACATCAAGTTTCCGACATTTTTGCCCGGAGAATGGCGAAACGAGGACAGCCGATTGTCAGCAATGAGGGCACATGGAAAAAAAAAAAAAGGGGGAAAAAAGGAAAAAAAAAAAAAAAAAGAAAAAAGGACTTGACTTGACTGTGCGGGTCAGTATTATTTGTTCCAGCGGGTACTGGCCCCCCCCGGCCCCCCAGGCGTGCGGGCAGACGGCAGCTCCAGCGTCCCTGCGGGCTGGGGGCTGGGGGCGGGCGGGGGCGGAGGTGGGGGGCAGCCGGCCATCGCCTGCGCCCAGGCGGGATGGAGCCCTGGTCCCTGCTCTGGGCTCAGCCGCTCTCATGCGTTCTTGGGCACAGATACTGGGGTGAGAAGGAGGGGGAAAAAAAATGTATTTTCTTTCTTTTCCGTTCWGCAGATCACTGTGAAATCCTGCCCGCCCAGCCCTGCCCGGCCCCCCCCGGCCGCCCTCRCCCCGGCAGCCCTGCCAAAGAAACCGCGCCGGCCAGGGGGACGTGCCGCTTGTCCCCGAGGGGGACGTGCCGTGTGCCCCCGAGCGGGTTGCACCAGGTGCCCCGCAGCAGGACATGCCGCACGTCCCCAGGCGGGAAGTGGAGCGGGAGGTGCCACATGTCCCCAGAAGGGACGTGCTGGGCCCCCATACCCGTCCCTCGGGGCTGCGGGCCGGCCATGGCAAGGGGAGCTGCTCCCTGGGTGCTGCTGAGGTCCCGGCTGGGGGCACCCAGCGCTGGGGGGGCAGGAGGTGCCCCTGCAGTGGGGTGCCCCGGGGGGCTGGGGCTCAAACCGGGGCACTCGGGTGGGGGTGTTGTTCCCCCAGCCAAAACGCTGGGTGCCCAGGAGGCAGACGGAGAGGCTGCTCAGCCCCGGCACCCCGCTGCACCCCACTGCACCCTGCCACCCCAGCCAGGAGAGGTGCCGTGGGGCTGGGAGGGCCCAGCACAGGGTGCCTGGCCGTGACACCCCGGGGTGCTGTGGTGCAGGGGGTGCCATACCCACCACCCATGCCCCCCACTGCTCCCGGCAGTGCCGGGGGCCCCTGCCCGGGCGGGCAGCCCCGGGGACCCTCACCCCCCCGGGGCACCCTGCTCAGAGCCACCCCATCAACCAGGGCCGGGGGAGCCCCCTCGGCACGGCCACCCCGGGGGGGTTGGGGAGGGCACCAGGCGCTAATTAGTGCTGGGGTTAATTAATGGTCATTCTGCTTGTAGCTTTTTCAGTGTGTGTTTGGTTACTGTCTCTGGGAACCGTGTTTGAACAGATGGCTCTGTGTTACCGGGAGTGTGTGTACTTCTGTAGTCTAGTTAGGTGCTCTGCCAGAAAACCACCACTATACATACCTATAAATATATACATATATAGTCTATTTTAAGTTAAAAACCAATGAGACGAAGGGGCGGCGTGGCCCCGGGCCCCCCCGTCCCGCCGGGGTCGCGTCCTGCCCTGTCCCCACCTGAAAGCTTCTCTCTGCTCATTCAAAGGCGTTGGGTTTTTAATTGATTTTCTTTAATTTATTTTTAATTTCTTTGGGTTTTAATTTTTTTTTTTTGTACAGAAGAGTTGGAAAACTTCAAAAAACAACAAAAAGACAATTTGTAAGATATCGTGCGTGTGACTCCTTGTAAAATATTTTCAAATGGTTTATTACAGAGACTCAGTTATTAAATAATGTTCATATTTTCACTTCACAGGCGGTGGCTGCGTCATTGCCCGGGTACGCGGTCAGGGCCGGGGAGCACGGTGCTGGGGGGCGGGCAGGCTGTCGGGGTGCTGCTGCCAGCCGGGCCGCTGCCTTCACGCCTGCCTGCAC
>JASVER010000120.1:1456223-1484197 GCA_030449065.1 Oceanodroma leucorhoa
GGTGCAGGCAGGGGCGCAGGCAGGGGCGCAGGCAGGGGTGCAGGCAGGGATAGCGACAGGGGTGCAGGCAGAGCTGCGGGTTCACAGAGACCCACACGCGGCACAGGAGGGGCTGTGGGGCAGTGGGGGCTCACCCCCCCATGCAGCCCCCTCCATCTCCCTGTGTTCCCTCAGGACTGTGGTYCCCCTTTCCCACGTCACCCCCCCTCCGTGCCTGTGTCCTCTTCTGTCTGTGTCCTCACATCCATGTCCCCCTGTCCTGTGGGGTCCGTGTCCCCGAGTGCCCCCCCGTGGCCGGCCCACCCGTGTGTGTCCCCCCCACCAGGGTTTGTGCCCCCCACGTCCACGTCCCCATGACTGTCCCCCCATGCCTGCATAACCCTGTTCCCCTCTCCCCCATGCTCCCCCCTCGCTCCCCCGTGACTCTCCCCCGAGCCCCGCCATGTCCGTGCCCCCCGCCGCCCAGGTGGCCGGACTACATGTCCCGACGTGCCTCGCGGCAGGACCCCGCCCCACTCCCCGAGGGGCCAGCACCGCCCCCGGCCCCGCCCAGCGCCGCGCATGCGCAGCGCCGCTGTTTGTCCGCGCCCGGCCTGGCCCAGCAGCGGGGCCCAGCGCGGCCTGGCCTGCGGCGGCGGCTGGGGGGGCCCGGGCCTGCTCGGGGGCTGCGCGGGGCCCGGCGGGGGGAGGCCGGGCGCTGTAGCCCCCGCGGGGCAGCCCCGTCCCGCCGGTGGGGGCCGAAGATGCGGCGGTACCTGCCGGTGGCCCGGCAGCACTTCCTGGCGGCGCTGGCCGGCACCAGCGTGGTGGTGAAGTCGCTGAGCGCCGCCGTCCTCCTCCTCTACCTGCTCTCCTTCGGCCTGGACACGGCCTACGGCCTGGGGGTGACCCCCGGCTACCTCCTGCCCCCCAACTTCTGGGTCTGGACGCTGCTGACGCACGGGCTGGTGGAGGAGCGGGCCTGGGGCCTGGCGGCCAGCCTGGCCACGCTGGGGGCGGCCGGCCGGCTGCTGGAGCCCCTCTGGGGYGCCCTGGAGCTGCTGGTCTTCTTCGCGGTGGTGAACGTCTCGGTGGGGCTCCTGGGGGCCCTCGCCTACTTCCTCACCTACGTGGCCTCCTTCCACCTCGCCTACCTGTTCGCCATCCGCATCCACGGCGGGCTGGGCTTCCTCGGGGGAGTCTTGGTGGCCCTCAAGCAGACGATGGGGGACAGCACCGTCCTGAAGGTGCCCCAGGTCAGAATGAAGGCGGTCCCCATGCTCCTGCTCCTTCTGCTGGCTCTGCTGCGGCTCGCCGCCCTCGTCGAGAGCAATGTACTGGCCTCGTACGGCTTCGGGCTCCTCTCCAGCTGGGTCTATCTCCGTTTCTACCAGCGGCACAGTAGAGGCCGTGGAGACATGTCCGATCACTTCGCCTTTGCCACTTTCTTCCCCGAGATCTTGCAGCCCGTGGTGGGTCTGGTGGCCAACCTGGTGCACGGCATCCTGGTGAAGGTGAAGGTCTGCCGCAAGACRGTCAAACGCTACGATGTGGGCGCCCCGTCGTCCATCACCATCAGCCTGCCGGGGACAGACCCCCAGGACGCCGAGAGGAGAAGGTACCGCTCGCCCCGCTTCCACGGGGATCACGTTTATGGGCAGCAAGGGTCGGGTTTAAAATCCAAACGAGGAGGAGCGGGAAGATTTCGGTGCAGGGTGCTAAGGGGAGGCCTTCTGCAAGGGRTCTGCTGGGGGCCACCCTGCCTACCACAGAGGTGGTGGGGAGCATTTCGGGGGGGTTGGTGAGACGTTGTCCTGCTCTTCCAAATGCGGAGCAGCGGTGAAAGTGCAGGGGAGGAATGAGGAGATCTTGGGGAAGGGSCAGGCGGGGTTTGGGGTCAGGGGTCCCTATAGAAGGGGGACGGCGGCTGCCTGGGGAGGTGCCAGCCCCCCGCTCGCAGCAGCCCCACACCCGTCATCGTGGCGCKGGGGAAGGCGCTGAGTCAGCCCTGTACCCGGCCCTCCCGCACGCCCCGGCAGGAAGGTTTGGACGAGGCATTGGCGCTCCGCTTCCCCCTACCCTGTTTTACGCTTTTCTTCCCCCGTTGCCGGGGCGGCCCGCATGCCGTCTGACAGCCTCCGCACGCACCACGTGGCAGGAGAACTCCGCGTCTGTAGTCTGGGAGCGTGAGTGGGTTTCTGCGGGGCAGTCCCAGACGCTCCGGGTCATCTCTAGTGCTGCTAAGTCCACTCTCTCCTGCCGGGAATGAGCCAGGGATGGGCTTGCACAGCACCCACCGCGTGGGGCAGAGCCATTAACCCCTGCCCTGCCCGTCGGACCTGGGGTTAACCCGCCTGACTGCCCTTGCCCCACAGGCAGCTGGCCCTGAAGGCCCTGAACGAGCGGCTGAAGCGCGTGGAGGACCAGTCGGCCTGGCCTAGCATGGAGGACGACGACGAGGAGGCGGCGGCGGTGGCGGCGAAGGCTGACAGCCCGCTGCTGCCCGACCCCGGCGCGGCCGGGAAGGGTGCCGGCCAGGAATCYAGCCTCATCACCTTCCAGGATGCCCCGTCCCAGCTGTGACCGGCCGACACGCCGSCCCCCTTCCCTGCCCCGTCTCCGTCGGAGAGCTGCTAACCCCCTTCGTGTCCCCCCCACGCAGCCGGGACGTTCGGCGGGGAGCGGGGACTCCTCCYGCGGCAGAGGCAGGGGGGCTACCTCATTCCAACGCTTCGTCGCCGCTCGCGGCCAGCACTGGGCGCCCAGGATGACGACGCTGCCACCACCGCGAGGATGGGGGTTCCTCGAGCTGCTCCCCTCGACGCAGGGCGGGTCGTGGACATTGGCACCGGCAGCTGTTCTGGGAGGGGGATGTGGGGCTGATCCAGCCTCAGGTGTGCCCCACGCGTGGCGGGCCGGCTCCCTGCCCCAAGGCTGCTGCGCTTGCCCACGTGGGAGCGAAGTCAGCAGCACTTCCTCGCTTCTCCTCTGCGCCGGGGGTTGTACTTTCTGAAGGTAGTTTTGTCCCTAACCGAGGGAACGGGAAGGTTGGCAGGTTTCTTTTCCGAATCCCTCTCCTGTGGGGAGCCTCCCCCCGCCCTGGCAGGAGCTCGCCGTGACTGGTGAGAAGTTTGGACAGGCCGCTGGGCAGGAGGGGGCTGCCCAGCCTGGCACAGCGGTGGTCCGGCACCCCCAGCTCTGGGCTTTGTGCATGGGGGGCTCTCTCCTCCTCCCTCTCCCACCCCCGAAGCCAGCCCCGCGAGGAGCCGGTGCCCTTGGCTGCTCYCCGGCTAATCCGTTTGTCAGATTACACTAGAAGCTGGAATTAATTTTTACAGTGGGGCTCTCACTGCTTCCTCCAGCAGCAGGTTTTCTTTCCTGCGGGTAGAATATGGGCTCCCCCTTCTCTTTTCCTCCCTCTGTGTTGATGGGCTTTTTTCTTTCTGGATGGAGAGGATGCTCCCTGCGACAGCCTCCTCACAACTCCTGATCCTCCAGGCAGTCCCCAGCCCGGGATGCAGGTCAATGGTGTCGTGATTATTTTTTTAAAGGACCACATGAGAAGGTTTTGTCAACTGGGAAAAACACAGACGTTTCGTTATCAATAAAGAGTTCTTGAAAAGAGTYGGCTCCCGCAGCAGAGCGCGGGCAGGGCGGGGGGCTGGGCACAGAGCAGCCCCCGGGGGCTCTTGCRCAGGAGCCTGGGGAGGGGGTTTCTTCCCAGGTGCTCCCAGCAGGTTGGGAAAGACCCTTTGCAAGCAGGAGGTGGGAGATCTGCGGGGGGGGGGGTGTCCGTCTGCACCCCAGAAGCCCCCCGGGCAGTAAAGAGGGCTTGTCGCACTGTAGCTGCCTGAAATCTTTATTGAATAAAAGCTCTGGATACAGAGGAATTTCCCAGCCTGGGAGCCGCTCCCAGCTCTCCGGCCCTGCCGGGAGCAGGATACGTGCCGAGGAGGAGCCGCAGGGCTGCTGCAGTGCCCGGCTGCTCCRATGGCTTGCGGGCTGGAAGGCAAGCTGTTGCACTGGCCAGGCAAGAGGCGAGGAGGTTGCTTTCTGCCTTCCAAGGGCTGTTTCACAGGTTGGCTCGAGGGCTTGTCCCAAGCCCTGTTCCCCCTGTGCTCGCACTGCTCCCTGTGCCCCTCAGAGGGACAAAATGCCTTCGCAGGCTGCCGGTTTGCATCTCAGCTCGGTAATTTGCTCTGTAAAATGACCCCCGCTTCCTGCCAGGCTGTCCCAGCCTGCGGGAAGGATTTGTGCGTGGTGATGGGTGCCCGGATCCGCAGCCGTCAGGCAGGGCTGTGTGTACCGGTCCGGTCCCTGTGCAGGGCTGCGCCGTGGGGACAGACGCTTTGGGTGCTGCCACCCCGCTTCAGCCGTCCCATGGCTGAAGCCACAACCATGCCCTGCATTTTCACTGGCCAAGCTGCCTTCGTGGCAGGAGAGGCAGTGCAGTGCACGCTGCAGCCTCCYGGGCGAGTGGGGACTCCCTGCCCTCCCCACCAGGAATGTGCCAGCTCCTGTCCTGCCTGCTCCAAAGCAGCCCTRGATGGTAAGGAAGGGAAAAGGAGCAGGAATCCTGAGTGAACCTTCTGGTTCCCAGCACTGAGCACCAAGCTGCTGTGGGGACCAGCAGCGTTACCTGTGCTGGGAAACGTCCCCACCGAGGCAGGCACGAGATAGGCAGCTCCTGCCCGCTCGGTGTCATGCACATCATAGCTGGTCCCCAGGGACGAGACACTACAGACAATCCAGGACTAATGAGACACGAGTAGGTAGAAAATCTAGTTCTGAGGAGACCCTCTGTGAGCAGGGGACCCCCACRGGGGGGAGCCCCGACTTCGCCAGCTTGCACAGGGAAAGTTCAGATCCGCAGGGGGCCCTCAGTGCTGGCTCCGCTTGCGGTACAGGTAAGCGTTGCTCACCTGGTTCATGATAACCAGGCTGGTGAGAAGGGGACACAGCATGGCGAGGTACCAGGAGACGCTGGTCACCAAGGCAGTGAACCACAGGGAGCACATGCCCAGCATCAGGCTGGCACAGCCCAGCAGGTAGCCMACTAGCCCCGAGGTAGCGTGGTACAGCTTGAGCTTGGCCAGCGTCCAGGTCTTCATCAGCTTGGGGTAGAGCAGGACCACCCCCCCCGCGCACTGCCCGCCGGCGTACAGCACGGTCAGCAGCCCCGTCAGGCCGTGCCAGGTCACGAAGTGGGCTTTGCCGTTCAGGTGCTTGTTGTAGGTGATGACGCCCAGCCCCAGGAGGGCGCAGAGGAGGGCGAGCAGCTGGAGGGCCCAGTGCACCCGCACTTTCACTTTGCGGGAGAAGGAGCGGAGCAGCGAGGTCTCCGGGGAGAATATCAGCAGGGCTTCCGTCATCAGGAACGAGAACTGGGAGACAGAGGGCAGGGCGATAGGCACCGGCCGCCCCCACCCCTCCGCCACGGCCGAGGGCAGAACCAGCAGCGGGTCYGCGTCTCCCGGGACACCCACCTCTCAGCCCCCCACCACCCACGGAAAGCAGAGGGGCCTTACCCTCTGCGCCGGGCGCTCTCGGCTAGCGGAACCCCTTCCTCTCCCCGAGGGAGGTGCCCGTGGCAGCGGGGCAGCACGGGGAGGTGGCCGGTAACCGGGGCGGCGGGACTTACCGCGAGGGCCATGAGCAGCGGGTGCCAGGAGAAGAGGCCTGCAAGGGAAGGGCAGGCGCTGAGGTGAGCTGAGGAGAAGCCCGGCCCGACCCCCCGGCCCCGGCCCCGCCCCGGCACTCACTGGATCCGGGCCGCGCCAGCAGGGCCACGGCGGTGGGGAAGCCCAGCGCCACGAGGTGGGCGGCGGCGCCGGCGGCGGCGCGCAGCGAGCGGTACAGCCGGGACTCGGTCTCGGCCGTCAGGGCCATGGCGGCCGCCGGGGGAACTGCCGCCACCGCCGCCGAGCCGGGCGAGCCGGGGCGAGGACCGCGATTGGGCCGGGCGGGCTGTCCGTCCGCGCTAGGRCCCGCCTTCTCGGCGCCGTGCCGCTGCTGAATGGGTGGGCTGAGCTGTCGCTCAGAGTGAGAGCCCGCCTCCACTGGCGCGACCGTGTGATGCGAAGTCCCTCAGGACGGATGCTACGGTGGCCGGCCGGGCGCTGTGCGCATGAGTGTTGCCGGCCGCTACCCCGCAGCCATCGCTGCCGCCCCGGAGCCGGAGCGGGGCCCGCCCGGGCCCTTCCTCGGGCCGCCATGGGCGGCAGGATCGAGTGCGTCTTCTTCAGCGAGTTCCACCCCACGCTGGGGCCCAAGATCACCTACCAGGTGTGGGGGCAGTCTGCGCCTGGGCCCCGAGGGGGACGGGGTCTGAAAACACCTACCGGGGGCCGGGCCCGGGAGCTCCTGCCCGCTGCGGGGGCCGGGGCCCAGGAGCGCCCGCAGGAGGGAATGGGGGGGGCCCAGGGGTGGAGGCTGCTCCCCAGGCGGGGGCACGGGGGTGGGCCGGGGCTCGGCTGCCGGCTGAGGCTGGAGCGGGGCCCTCCGTGCCGCTGCAGGTCCCGGAGGACTTCATCTCCCGGGAGCTGTTTGACACCATCCAGGTGTATGTCATCACGAAGCCCGAGCTGCAGAACAAGCTGATCACYGTGTGAGTGTTGGCAAGCCACCCCTCCTTCCCCGTGGGGGGTCCGCTGTCCTCGCCGCGGCCGGGCAAGTCTCTGCCAGCGGGAGACGACAGCTTGGCGATGTGACAGTGCCAGGCGTCAGCTCCGGGCTCACAGGGATTKCTGTCCCAGGGGCCGGCAGGTTCATTACGACGCCCGCAATTACCCGTGCAGGGGGGGTGGGTACCTAATTTTGGGGGTGGCTGGTGCTGCATGTTGTTCTCTATCAGCCTCAAATCCAGGAAAGTCAAACAACTTACGGGCCAGCAGAAGCGTTTTGAAGGCTGTAGGGTACTGATGCTGGGGAAAAGCAGGTCTGATCGGCACGGGTTAGCTCAACAGGAAGGATGCAGGTGACTGCACTGATGCTTACAGTGGGCTCTGTGTCCACCTATGTACTGGTTGTGCTGCATGAGATGGAGTCATCTTTGAGGAGATGCTCAGCAACATACCTGTGCAGCCGTTCTGCTGTTGTGGTCTGAAACGGTTGGGGGAGAGGAATGGGAAGCAGCAGTCCAGAGTAACCAACGTCTCTATTTCCCAAAGAGAGCTGTGCTGGTTTCGAAAGGAGACTCTTCTCAGATGGCTGACTCGTTTTTGCCCCCCTTCTTCAGACTGTGTGTTTTGCACTCTGAGCATTTGGGGATTAGACATCATTTTTCCTGCAAAGCCCCCACCTYCAGAGCCCACTGGGAACTAGCCTTGTGTGGGGCTCAGGCCCCCCTGAGGGTGTAGGTGCAGGTTATACTTGTCTTCCCACAGGACGGCCATGGAGAAGAAGCTGATCGGCTGCCCTGTGTGTATCGAGCACAAGAAGTACAGCCGAAATGCTCTGCTCTTCAACCTGGGCTTTGTGTGCGATGCCAGAGCCAAGGCCTGTGCGCTGGAGCCCATAGTGAAGAAGCTGGCWGGCTACCTCACCACCCTCGAGGTGAGGCCCGAGCTGTCGTGAGGGGAGGCTGGCTGCCTCATGATCCGCCCCACAGAGTCACCGGTGTGCTGGTGCACATTGTGGGTCACAGTGTGTTGCTCGGGCAGGGGCCGGGTTTACAGTGAGGAGAGGATTGTGCTGGTTTCACTTGAAGTTTAAGGGAGGATGGGATCAGAGACGTGCAGTTCCTCTAGCCAGTAATCCCACGGGGAGGAGCTGACTTGATTTTCTGCTCTCTTTAGCTGGAAAGCGGCTTCATCTCCAATGAGGAGAGTAAACAGAAGCTGGTTCCCATCATGACCATCCTGCTGGAGGAGCTGAATGCCAAAGGAAAGTGCACCCTGCCCATAGGTACGCCATCCTYGGCCCGGCAGCGAGGGCAGGAGTGGGGCAGGGTGGCGCTGGGAGGCAGCTGGGCCATCCCCTGCCCGGGTCAGCTCTGCCTACGCTGCTCCTGGCAGCTCCCTGCCTGTCTGCACTTGGAGCTGGAGGGCATCCGAGCCAGCCTTGCCCTGGGTGGCTCGAAGGGCCAGGAGGGATGGGGTTATGCGYTGCAAACACTTTCCTCCGCACGGCGTGGTTGTCTCCTGGGGCTGACTGTTGTGAGCTCCCGAGGGAGCAGAGGTTTCTGCGGGACCTGAGCGCTCCCCCTTCCCTGACCAGATGAGTCRAACACCATCCACCTGAAGGTGATCGAGCAGCGCCCGGACCCCCCCATTGTGCAGGAGTACGATGTCCCCGTCTTCACCCAAGACAAGGACGACTTCTTCAACTCCCAGTGGGATCTCACCACGCAGCAGGTCCGTGTGCTTGACYGGGGGCAGCATGCTTTGAACGGGATCAGTTTCCAGCCTGCCCAGGGGCAGAGGGGAGTTGGGCTGTCCCGGAGATCCACATTAATGAGCATGGTTTGGTGCTCCCCTTATCTTTGTGCTCAGGCCTGTGAGCAACCCATTCACCCAACATGAGGATAAAATGCTGCTGGGGCTGGAGCCCGCCCATCCCAGCGTGCTCCCAGACACAGGGGAGTTTCTTGGGCTTCGGGGTGACCCTCTAGGCCTCTTTGTTCTCTCACCTCAACTCTCTCCTCCTCCTCTCCTAGATCCTGCCCTACATCGATGGCTTTCGGCACGTCCAGAAGATTTCCGCAGAAGCCGACGTGGAGCTGAACTTGGTGCGCATTGCCGTGCAAAACCTGCTGTGAGTGCGTGGAAGGGGGCCTGGCCAGCCCGCAGGAGGGGTGCTGGTGGGTGCTGGCAGAGAGGGTCTCTCACGTTTCCCTGTCCGTCTGCAGGTACTACGGGGTCGTCACGCTCGTCTCCATACTCCAGGTGGGTCAGGCCATGGAGCATGGGGCCGCAAGCGGGATTTGGGCATCAGCTGTGCAATCGGGGTGCCCGTGTAGGGGGAACAGTGGGGTTCAGAGCAGGGCGGGTCTGTCTCTCGGAGCCATGGCTGAGTAGAGCTGGCTTTCCCTTGCCCCCCAGTACTCCAATGTCTACTGCACCACGCCGAAGGTCCAGGACCTGGTGGATGACAAGTGTCTCCAGGAAGAGTGTCTGTCCTACGTCACCAAACAAGGTACGGTGACCCTGCGCTGGGGTGCCGGTGGTGGAGGCAGAGGGAGAGGGTRGCTGACCGGTGATTCGTCCCCACAGGGCACAAGCGAGCCAGCCTCAGGGACGTCTTCCAGCTGTACTGCGGGCTGAGCCCTGGCACGACGGTGCGAGACCTCATCTCCCGCTACACCCTGCAGCTCCAGAGGGTGGACGAGAGGTCAGAGCCATCACCCTCCTGCTCGGTCCCCGCGGGCAGCAGTGACACCAGAAATGGCGGGGTGAGCGTGGGGGAGCGAGGAGGGAGTACCCAACCCCCGCATCTGTAGGTGGGGAAACTGAGGCAGTGGTGTGGCGTGGTGGAACCAGAAGGGAGCTGGGGTGTTTGAGGCCTCAGCATCRTGATCCCAGTCTCTTCTCTCCTCTTCCCCAGGAGGCTCATCCAGTTTGGCTTGATGAAAGGCCTTATCCGGCGGCTCCAGAAATACCCCGTCAAGGTCGCCCGGGATGAGCGGAGCCACCCAGCCCGGCTGTACACAGGCTGCCACAGCTATGATGAGATCTGCTGCAAGACCGGTGAGGATCCGGGCTCCTCCATGCAGCTCCCGGGGCTGGTGGAAGGCAGAGGGCTGCCTGCGTGCCCAGGGCTGGATGCTGGTTTTGGGGTCTCCCTCGCCTCTTTGGGAGCCTTCAAACCGCAGGGAGACGAGAGACTGGGCTGAGCTGGGCTTCCAAGCCCACGCTGCCAGGGGGAGGAGTTGGGGGGGCCTGGCCAGCCCCCTGACACCGCTGCTGGGCACCCCAGCCAGCCCCCCAACACCACTGCCGGGCACACCACCAACACCCCACTGCCTTTTCCCCCCCAGGCATGAGTTACAAGGAGCTGGATGAGCGCCTGGAGAACGACCCCAACATCATCGTGTGCTGGAAGTGACGGCGGGAATGGCAGCCGGCCAGCCGGGGTCCGCACCGGGGCCCGTGTGTCCCCCCCCCTACGCGTCCCCCCCCTACGCGTCCCCCGTGTGTGTCCCCGGAGCCCGGTGCGCCCCGCCGGCCGCGGTCGCTCCTCCACGTCGCCAGGGGGCGGCAGAGGCTCCTCCGTGCCGCCATTGGGCCGCAGAGGCTCCTCCGCGCCGCCAGGGGGCGGCAGAGGCGCCGCCAGCGCCCCCCGTTGCCGTAGCGACGCGCCGCCGCCATGGCCGCCAGCGGGCCGGCGCCGCTGCTGCCCGCCGAGGCCGAGGCGCTGGTGCGGGCGCTGCGGGGCACCGAGCTGCGGGACGCCGGCGGGCAGGGGTGCGGGGTCCGCCTTTCTCGGGGACGGGGTTTGGAGGGGGAGGGCCCCGTTTCTGGGGTGTCCCCGGAGGGTCTGGGAGGGGTGGAGCTCTAAATTTGGTTTGTCCCCGTTGGGGCTGTGTGAGGTGGGGGGAGAGGAGGGGACCCGGTTTTGGGGCCTCCCCAGAGGCTCCGGGTGGRGGTAAGGGGTGGTCCCAGATCTGGGGTGGGGGGGAGGCATCCACAGAAGGTCAAGGGGAGAGAGGAGGGGCCCTGGTTTTGGAGTGTCCCCAGAGGGTGTGGGTGGGGATAAAGAGGGGTCCCCAGAAGGTCTAGGGTAGAGAGGAGGGGCCCCAGTTTTGWGGTGACCCCAGAGGGTCAAGGTGGGGTGGGGGGAGAGGAGGATCCCCAATTCTGGCGCCCTCCTTGGAAGGGCTGGGAGAGAGAGGGGGGCCATGTGGGGTGGGGGGACAAGGAATGGGCCAGACCTGGGATGTCCCCAGAGGGTCTGTGTGGGTAGGGGTGATGGAGAAAAGGACCCCCAGTTTTGGGGTGTCCCCAGTGAGGTGTCCTGTGGTGGGTGTTGCTGGGGACAGGCAGGAGGGCAGTGGGGTTGGGGCTGCCACGGGTGGAGCTGCTGCCCCAGGGAGTGTAGGCTTAGGGGACAGCGTGGGGTTTGGGGGTTCCTGGCAGGCTTGGGGCACTTCCCCGGGATGGGGGTGCTGGGGGCAGGTTTCCCTGCATGAGGGACCCTCTCCAGGAGYGCAGCGGAGTCCCAAAGCTGGTGGCCAGAGGTCTCTGGCACTGATGTCCTTGCTGGCTGCCCTGCAGATGGCTTCGGCAGCACGAGTGCGTGGAGAAGCTCAACATGCACGCCATCCTGAGCGCCTCCGCGGGCCAGGAGCAGCTCCTCACTGAGCTGCTGGTCACCTACACCAAGGTGAGCCTCCTTGGGTGYGGTAGTGATCCCCGTGCCAAGCCATCAGCCTTGAGCTGGGGTTGTCTTGTGGACAGTGTGCAATTTCGGAATAAAGTGGTGAAGAATCTGCTGTATCTCCAGCGAAAACAATTGACTGGTGGTTTGCCAATGTCGCTTTTTAAAAAAATTAAAGGTCAAGTTGTGGTATTTCTACTTGCTGGTCTGTGGTTCCTCTCTGGAGGTTGCTTGGTTCTCCTTCATGCACCAGCCCCTCCGGCTGCGGATCTCTGCCCTGTACCTGCGGTGTTGCTGCCCCAGAGCGTGCCGGCTGCTGCACGTGTGGGACCACCTGGGACGTGTGGTGCCCTGGACCTGCCCAGCTCCTYGGGGCCATCTTTCCCCTTTGCAGCCCCAGGAGCTCTCTCTGCCCTCTGGTCTCTTGGTGAAAAGCTGTTGATTTCTGAGCTGGGTGAATATAAAGACGGCGTGCCCCAAGGCCACCCTCCTCTGTGGGATGACTCCGAAGTCTGTGTGGCTGAGCATTAGCAATAAAACTGGTTCCCACTCCGGCACTGGTCTGAAAGGCTTCGCTCGCCCGTCCCTTCCTGTCTAGATTCCTGTTCTCATTGGGGAGCTGATCACTGTGGAGATCTGGAAGCACAAGATCTTTCCCGTGCTGTGCCGGCTGGAAGACTTCAAGCCGAGAAGCACCTTCCCCATCTACGTGGTGGTGAGTAGAGGGGGCAGTGGGAATGAGCCTGGAAATCGCTATGCTTAAAAATAAATCTCACTCTGAAGATCTCAGAGCTGGGGTTTTACATCTCACCAGGCTGAGAAGCTGCGGTGGACAGTGTGACACGGTGGGAAGCACTTGGTTTGCCAAAGCCACAAGCAACAAGCCCATGTCCTCGTCCCCAGGAGGGACAGGAACCCACTCCCAGGGGAGCTCAGCCCCATGTAGGGCTGTGCCCCCGCCTAATCTCGCTCAGGGGCTTGCTGGAGCTGCTGGATGCAGGAAAAGCCGCTCCTGGAGGTGCCTGTGCTCCCAGCTTGCAGTTCCCAGCGACTTGGTGCTACCCTGGCTCCCAGGCAGCAACACCCCTGGGGTATTTGCCCCGCTCTTTGAGCGCTGTTTGTCTCTGCCACTTCTAACCAGAGGGCTCTCCGAGGTTACATGCCTCCGGGTTAAAAAAAACATAGCTTTTTCTTACCAGGCTCCGGGGAGCAGCAGTCCCTTGGGCCATTCTTGGCAAGGGAGCGATCGCGGGAGCTTGTCTTTCCCTGTGGAGGCATGCAGCCCTTGACCTAAGGGAATCTGCCTGAGGCTTGGAAGTTTTGGCCCATTTTCAGTCCAGGGTAACACCTTGCTGGGGAAAGGTGGTGTCTTCCCTGGGCAGCCGTTTGTCTGCAGCATTGCCTCGAGGCAGTTATCTCGGGACAAGGCTGGCTGCCCTGGTCCCAGGGGGCTGAGAGCAGCCCAGCCATGCAGAGCACTGTCCCGTCTCGGGTGGTGGCTCCGTGCCAGCGCCAGGGACTGCAGCTTGCCCGAGGGCTACGGTTGTACTGCCACTGTAGCGCAGAGACAGAGCCCTGAAGAGCCCTGCCTGCTGGGAAGCGTGGTTCTCTATCAGCGTGTTATAGTGTCWTAGGCATGTTAACATAAATATTAATATGAACTGCATGAACTGGAGTTGTTTTAAATCACTTGCATTTGGCTCTTGGACTTGCGTTTGGCCACAACTACATAAGCGGCTTCTTAGAAGGGCCCTTTTCCCGGTCCCACTGCTTGTGTCCTCAGTGCTGGTGACTGCTCCACTGTTACCTCACTCTTGCCATTTTCCTCCCGCAGCTGCATCATGAAGCCTCCATCATTAACCTCTTGGAGACGGTGTTTTTTTACAAGGTAAGAGGCAGGTTCAGCTTTCTTCAGTGTAAAGCCCCCTGGGGTGGAAAGCCACAGCTGTAGGGGCTGGCTCTCCGTGAAACTCTTGTCATTGTGAAGGAGATCTGCGAGTCAGCAGAGGACAGCATTCTGGATTTAATTGATTATTGCCACCGAAAACTGACCCTGCTTGCAGCTCGGAGTGCCAACGGACAGACAGTGACCMCGGTGGAGCTTCGTCCCGAGGATCTGGCCAGCCCCTCGTCCAYGCAGGTGAGGAGAAAGTCCTGTAGCTCACTGGGGACATGTGTGATGGAGGATGTGGGCAGCCTGAAGAGGCACAGGGGGGCCTTCCCATGGAGAACCCCTTGGCTGCAACCCCAGCATCTCCCATCCATCTTGGAGGGCGTCTGGTGCTGGTGCTCGTCGGTGCCAGCAGCTCGGCTGGGCCGGCGGCTGCAGCCACCTCCCTCCACCCCGCAGCTGCGCTTCTGCCCTCTGTCGTGACAGTGCCAGCTTGAGCCTTCCTGCAGGACACAGTCTGAGCTCTGAGGGGGGACGCTGGAGAGTTGACAGGCAAAATATTCAGTACAGGGGCTTTGGCCATTTGCCATTGCTCTTGAAAGCTGTGTGGGTATGTCTCCCTGGAGCTTGTGAAACCACCTTAGCTCAGGCTGCTGCTGGAGCCAGCGGGTTAACCATGAGAGGGATCCTTCCCTAAATCGATGTACGATATGACTAGGAATTGTCCTAATGTGTTTCCCCCCAACTTCCTCGGCTCTCTGAGAAATATCTCTGCTCTGTGCTGGTCTGGGCCAGCAGCGAGCCCGGAGCTGTTCCCAGTCAGGTGTTCCCGGGCTGYGGCGCACACCTTCCCGGTGCCGGAGCTCTCTTTGCTTCTGGTGCTTCTCAGCATCYTGAGTTTTCTCCTTAAACTGCACACATCACAAGGAGTGTCTGGAGAAGCGGGGTTAAAGTGATAGGGCYAAACTTGCAGGCTATCTCCCTGCATTGCCTCCATCCTTTGGCTTGTTGCCCGAGCACGTGCTCCTCTTCCAGAAAAGGGAAGGAAGTGGAGGGCTCTGGAGCACAATAGGGATGTTTTCCAGGAAATGTTTTCCCAGCTGGGGAGGGGAAGGAGGTGTCTCTGTTAGTGCTTTGACGTGGCTCAAGTTAAAAAAACGACCTTTTCTAGCCAATAGGGTTCTAAAAAGGACTCGCCTCCCAAGGAGCCTGGTTTCCTCTGATTCATTCCAGCCCCTCCTGACTCTACGTGCAATAAATCCCTATGAAAAAGCTGTTCCTGCCCTCTCCTGTGTTGTGGAAGCTGTTGTCCTTTGTGACTGTGTATGGTGGTAACCCCTGGAGCAGGACCTGTTCTGCTGTCCCCCAGAAGCACAGGCAAAAGATAGTCCTTGCCTGAAGGTAGCAGAGATGAAGTCTGGATACCAGGAGGAGCTGTAGGAAACAGCCTCACTGGGGGAGTTTGGAGAGGGAGGTGGGGGGGGAAGAGCCCATAAGGTTTTTGTAGTAGCGTGTGGGGCACCAGCGTGGGGAGCGCAGGGCTTCTTACCGCAGGAATTTGGAAGGGAACTGTTGCAGTGGCGCTTTAGAGAAATACAAGTTGCTGAGGTCAGTGCTCTGCACACGAAGCTGTGAGCTGCTGAGYGTCTGGGACTGGAGAGGAGAAGCTCTGCCTGGGCCAGGAAGAAGGACTTGGCACCTCTCAGCCTCGCCATCCCAATGGTCTCAAAAGAGGCTGAGTCAGGGGGCGGTCAGGCTGCTAGCCTGAGCACGTGGGGGATGAACGGGGTGTCCACGCTGCCTGGGAAGGGAAGGAGGCCGGGTGGCTGGAGAGCGTGGCATAGCTGCGGGCTGGGATAACCGCAGGCAGATATTCTAGCTGGCTGTACGCAAGCTGGAGGGGAGAGGCAGATCCAGGAGGGGTGGATGTAGGACTGCAGCTGCACCAGGGCCAAGTTTCTCCCTCCTCCTCCTCCTCCTCTGGTTCCTCTGCTGATTGTGCAGCTCCCCCCTCCCTCAACCTCACAGGTCTCTGCAGGGCCGTGGGCCACAAGATGATCCTGGAAGGGGAGAGAGGAGCGGTCTGGGACTGGCCTCTTTCAGGGGGTGTCCCTGTGCAGGGGCGCTGCTGCCAGTAGCCACCCGTGACCTGTTAGGGGTAGGGAGATGAGGGACAAGCAACAGTGGGCTGCAAGCACTTCTGTGGCTGCCCTGGTGAACAGACAGYGCTGGCACAGTTGAGATGAGAAGCAGAATTTGTTTTTCAGGGCTCTGGTTTCCTCTCTAGTCTATGGTTACYGATGTGCAGACAACAGGCTGGCTCCCTGCAGCTCCTGGGAAATGGGGCCTGAAATCCCGAGGCTGTGCTTGTCCCTCCACAGGAGCTGCAGAAGCAGGCAGAGACAATGGAGTTTGAGATTTCCCTGAAAGCCCTGTCCGTGCTGCGGTTCATCACCGATCAGGTGGAGAGGTAGGTGCCCAGGAGCAGCAGAGGACATGCGCCGAGCTCTCCRGTTGAGATTCCTGCGGGGCCGCAGCGGGTGCCTGGACCCCTTTCAGCAGCTGGCTGTATCCGTGGTGGCAGTGGCACTGCGCCTCGGGAAGCAAACGCAGTGGCACTCCACCCTGCTCCATGGTACTCGCGGGAACCCGGATCATTGKTTTTTTCCTGCCTCTCCCAGTTGCCTCAGGGAGCGTTTGTATCTGTTCTGGCATTTGTCTGCGAGCGCCATTTCACCCTTTCTGTCCTATCTCCAGCCTGCCCCTGAGCGCGCTGACGCGGATGCTGAACACCCACAACCTGCCCTGCCTCCTTGTCGAGCTGGTGGAGCATTGCCCCTGGAGCTGCCGCGAAGCGGGTACGGATCGTGCCCCGTGGTGGTGKGCTGGGACCTGCACCCACTGCCGGGTCTGCTGCAGGAGCCCTTGCAGAAAGCTGCTCCCCCTCTACCCTCCCCTCTGGCCTTCTCCCCTTGCTCCTCACTAGTGCTCCCTGCCTGAAGCTGTTCAGCTCGAAAGCAGCTGCAGCACAGCTGGGCTGGGGACCCGGCAGTGCTCCCAAAAGCCGATCCTCGCACAGGGCTGGGTCTCTTCTGAGCTGATCACGGCCAGGACAGGAGCAGGAGCGCAGCACATCTGCCAGCCCCYCCTGCTCCTCTGAGGAGTCTTGTCCTGGACGCAGAAGGACCAGAGTGCCAGTCTTGGCCTGTCTGCACCTCTCTCAGACAGCGCTAAGAGCTGGAGCCAGACATGGGCTCTGCCAGGCAGCAAACCCATTGCCCTGAAGCTGCTGGTCATTGAGCTTCGCTCTTGCCAAAGGCCTCTGATCGGTTTGTGCCCATCGGCCGTCACCTGCGCCATCAGCGCTGCCTCCTGCACCTCTGCAGCCAGGCGTGCCCCTCCCCACAGCCCCCCAGCTTCCCCACTGCCTGCCTCTGCGCAGTGGGGGGGCACAGCCCGGGGCGTGGGAACCCACACTCCCCTCTGCAGCCCRGCACTAGGAGGGTCACAGCGCGGGCAGGGGAGGAAGAGATGCTGGGAAGCACGTGGCTGTGCGCCTGCCGAGAGGAGCCCAGCTGGATGTGGGAGCTTTCCTCCTTCCTCYGGCCAGGAAACGCATCCCTTCTCTCCGCCTGTGTGCTCGGGGTGTCAGAAGGAGCTTTGATCCAGGGCCCTGAGGGAAAGAAACAAGACTGCAAAGGCATTTCCAGGCTGTGCAGATGTAGGGTTACATCCCCCTCCACCCTCCCRAGTAGCACAGTAGCTCCTGGAGCTTGTTTGTCACTTCTGTTTTATTCATGCTACTTCTGGCTTTCACTGGCAGAAGAACCTCCAGGAGAGCAGGTATTGGCCATGCTGATACCCCAAAACATGCCTCTCCAGCCATTCTGTTGCTGCAGCATGGGCTCCCCCACCATCTACCAGTGCTCTACACTCCTGGCCAAGTGCAGAGGGAGATATCACAGCTTCGGTTCCTGCCACAGCCCTATTGTTTTAATACATATTCTTTATGCTTTTTGTGCTCTCTAATATATTGTCTCAGTACCAAGAAGGCTGCTATGCTGAGCAAAGGGGTGGGGAAACTGAGGCAGGCAGAAGCAGAGGGGCTTGCCTGTGGTGGAGTGAGGAAGCGAGCGTAGGCCAGCATCCCCACCTTTGAGCTGTCTTCCCTTGGGCAGCGCTATCTCTCCCTGGAGCCGCGTGTTCTTCCGTCCCTCAGGCAAGCTCAAGAAGTTTGAGAATGGCGCGTGGCATGTGGTGCCACCTGAAGACCAGCTGAAGATGACCAAACTCGATGGGCAGGTGTGGCTTGCCCTCCTCAACCTCCTGCTCAGCCCCGAATGCCAGCGCAAATACCGCTTCGACGGCTTCAACAAGAGCCAGCTCCTCAAGGTAGGACCCTGCACCACGAAGGCCATGGGCCCCGCACACAGAGTAGAACCTTGCCAGCACTAGGCACCTCCGGGCATCTCTCCCCATCCTTGCTGTGGGCTCCTAGGAGCCGGTGGTGGGAGAGCAGCGGGGTCTGTCACCGTGCCAGCAGCAGCAAAGCTTGCGTTTGTGAGTGCACCTCGTGGGACCTCCGTGGGTCTCTCTGTCAATGCCCCACAGATCCCTGCTCTTGCCATGCTGCTTCCCCAGCTCTGGCTACCTTGTCTTGACCTCTCTCTGTTTGCTCTTCTCTCCCCCTCCATGGCTGCAGCTCCGTGCATTCCTGACGGACGTCCTCATTGACCAGCTGCCCAACCTGGTGGAGATGCAGAGATTTCTGAGCCACCTTGCAGTGACAGAGCCGGCTCCCCCCAAAAAGGAACTCGTCCTGGAGCAGGTATCCTGTGGCTCTTCCTCCACCTCTCCAGCCGCTCTGCTTTAAGCCTGATAGCTCCCTACCCGCTTTTCCTCCCACCAAGCTCAGCTCTGGAGAGGTGGTGCCCTGGTAAAGCAGCCAAGCCCTCGTTTCACAGTTGCACCCTTATTGCCAGCAAAGTTATCCATGGATGATGTGGGAGCCTTGTCCTGCTACCGCAGTGGCCAAGCAGTCGCAGCTAAAGGCATAAATGCTGCGTTATAAACAGCGCTCCAGAGTGCATTGAGTCCCTGGGGTGGTGGCTGCATGGGGCAGAGACAACCCCGGGCTTGTTTTGACAATTAATTCTTTATTTAACATCTCTCAGTGTTTTCCTGCTGAATTCTGGATTCCCCAGGAAAAAGTCCCCTTTTACAGCCCTGGCCCGGGGCTGCTTGGCACACTGCATACGGAGGGGTGCCAAGCTCTGGTGATAAAGGCTGGAGTCAAACTGGTCCCAGCTGATGTCTGGGGCTTGGGAGTTGGGCCCTGAGAGTCTTCAGTGTGAGGTTCTTGGGGGTTTTTAATCGGTGCAGTGGTAGTCTCTGGAGAAAGGTGTTTCTACTGCCTTCTCATGCGCTGAGGGGAGAAACTGTGCGTGGGGCAGATCTGCAAAGAGGCAGCTGTGAAGAACTGGGAGAGCAGGGGCTCTTCCCCACTGCTCATGCTGCCTCCAGCGCAGCTGGCCACGTGGCCCGCGGGGAGGGTGATGTGTCCTGGCCAGAGCTGGCTGCGGCTGAGCCGGAGGCATGGCCCGTGCCGGGAGCCGGGGCTGGGGGAGGCTGCAGACGGGCAAGCCGGGTGGTTGGGGGTGGCAGCAGGGCAGAGGTGGTTATGGATTCGCTCCACGTGCCTCGACTGCCGGCGTGTCGGTGGGGCAGGGGCAGGCAGCTGCCGTGCTGGGGACCTCGTCCAGCCCTCGCCCAGGCTGCTGCCCTTCTCCATAGCTCTGCTTTTGTGCTGCTCCTGCCTCTGTCAAGGGCTGGGGCTGAACCCCGCGAGCAGGCAGGGGGAGCCAGCTGGAAGCACACACATGAGCTCCCTGCTCTGCCCAGAAAGCGGTGAACTCACTCCTTGTCGCCAAGCCAAGCTGAGGAAAGGCCTTTTTCCATTCGGCTGCTCCCAGAGCAGCTTCCTCTCCTTCCAGGCCTGGCTATTTTTACTCTGCTGGAGAAGGCAGCGCTGTTTGAAGCAGCATCGTCCTCTCCAGAGCCTGAACTCCACGCGCCGCTCTTGGCTGGCGCTTTCCCTTTCGTGCTGGCCAGCCCTTTCCCGGGTGTTCATCTTCAGGGAAGTGACGAGTGGAAAAAACTGCTCAGGCAAACAGCTCCGGAGCACGGGGTTCACACAGGGTGCTGAGATCCCAGGCTTTCTGTTTGGGAGCCTGGGCCTTGGGGCTGAACACTCACGCCCAACCAGACGCTGAAGGTTTTACCTTGTTTCACCTGAACGCTCGTTGGCGAGCGGATCCGTCCCCTTCGTGTACCCAAAAGCACACCCTCGCTCCCTGCACCTTTGCCTCTGCATGTGCTGCCTCCACTCGCCCTCCTGGGGGGTGCACTCCTTGTGCCCAGGACCAGCTGCTCCCCCCCCCCCCCAAATGCCCCTGTACTGCAGCGCCTTCGGTCCGGCTGCAAGCACCCCTTCCTCCCGCTCTGCCTCTCCCGCCAGGTTCCCGTCATCTGGGACCACATCCTCAAGAAAAACGCGGGGAAGTGGGAGGCCATCGCCAAGCACCAGGTGAAGCACATCTTCAGCCCCACCGAGGAGGAGCTGAAGCTCCAGGCGCGCAGGTAACGCCCTGGCACATGCACACAGGATGCCCAGTGCAGCCAGTATCCCCATTAGCAGGGGCTGGAGCTCAGCACTGGGAGGATAGAGGGGTCTGTGGTACTGGCTGGGGACGTCCCCTCAGGGGCAGGGTGCAGCGGGGACAGCTCGCTGCTTGTCGGCAGTTCCCCGTGAGCCGCCTCGCCCCCTCTCTGCCCGCCACAGGTGGGCACAGACCTATAGCCTGGACATGATGGAGGCTCTGGCCCCCGACAAGCCCCGCTGCAGGGTGTGCGGTGTGGAGGCRGCCAAGCGGTGCTCTCGCTGCCGGAACGAGTGGTACTGCACGCGGTAAGGGAGCCCTGCCACCCCACTGTGTCCCCTGCAGCCCCCCAGTGCCCCCCTGCCACCCCCCGGTGCCCCCTGCTCCCCAGAGCACCACAGACCTCACCAGAGGATGCTGTGAAAGGGCCAAGGGAAGCCAGGGGTCCCGCCGCTGCTCAGCACTGCTGGCTCTCCGTTTGCCACGTACCTCTCTACGTCTTATGRTGGGGCTGATGCGCCGGGACGCTTGGTGGAGGAGATGCTGGTGAATGTGGTGCCGCCGCTGCCAGGTGCTGTGCTGCCTGACCATGTGTCTGCCAGCCCACACCGACAGCAGCGACGGGCTGGGTTTCCCATGGGGATGCTGACTCCCTCCCCTGCACCTTGGTGGGGCAGGAGTGGGGAGAAAAGCACCCGTGGCTCTTTGGGTGCGGGTGATGGGCTGGGATGTGGGGGCTGGGATGGTGGCAGTAAATTAAATCTTCTCTGGTCCTGAACCATAGGGCAAGGGCTGGCGTTAAACCATCTTAGCCCCTGGAACTGGGGGCCGCATCCACCTCCCTGTTGGGCTAATGCTTGGCCATGCCAGATCCCCCCCGGTGCCTGGAGGAGTGCGGTGCTGGGGTTTGTCCTTGTCACTGGCTCACTCCCCAGATGCACGTGGCCCAGCTGCATCCCCGCTCGAGCTGTGGGCACCCCGCTTCGCAGCCAAGCCGCTGAGCAGCAGCCTTCCCCTCCGCAGGGCGTGCCAGGTCCAGCACTGGCAGAAGCACAAGGCTGCCTGCAACCTGGTGGCCGGGGCGCCGAGGAGAGCGGATGACCTGTAAGAGAAGTGGTGACTGGCATCTGGCCCACGGCTCGGCGAGGCACAGGTTATCCCCACGTGCAGCCCAGCAACCAGAGAGGAGAAGCYGGCAAAGGCCCTTTTTCCCTGCTCCCAGCCCTGGGCAGCGCTGGCCAGGCTCATCTTCTTCTCTCCCACCTCCCCACCACGCAGCCTTCTCCAATAAACCTCCTTATGCACCCTACTGCTGCKTGGCTCCTGCTTTTTTTCTCCTAGCTGAAGATGCTAAACCGCTTCCTCCCCCTCCCCTGCACCTACAGAGAGGGGCATGTGTCCGTCTGCAACAACAGAAATCCCAGAGAACCCCAAAAAAGAGCCGATAAGGTTGTGGTTACCAGAAGGGCCAAGCCCTCTGCAGCCAAGGCACAGGAGCCGGGGGACGGAAGGTGGCAAGAAGGCCTCCGTGCTGCTCTTATCTTTTGGCTGCCATCATTAGAGCGGCGGGGGGAGGCAGAGGATGTGGTTAGCACGAGCACCTCGCTGTGAGAAAGCAGATGAGTTTCTCGGGTGTTTGTCATCTGCCATCTTGCAAAGACAATTCCCCCCCTCTCTTCTTGGTTGTTGTGATGTTAGCACCGAGGGCTTGGCCCCCCAGCCCACCAGCATCTCTCTGCAGGGTTTACTGGTGGCCTGCTGTGCCTTGGGGTGAATCCCCACCTCTTCCCTGGCCAGCAGCCGCTGCCGAAGGGCTGGAGTCTTTGAGCACGACTGGGAAAGGTTGGTGGTGCCGGCATCGCAGTGCACCTCCTGTTCTGATGGGGTGCTTGAGACCCCCCCACACACCCCAAAACAGGCTTTGCACCAGCGCTGCTGCTGCAGGAGCCATGACAGCGGGCAGGAAACCATTTCGGTCCGGTCGCAGCCCCGGCCGAGCAGCCCGGGCTCGGGGCGAGGAGTTTACTCCTCGCCCCGAGCCCGGGCTGCTCGGCCGGGGCTGCGACCGGACCGAGCGCGGAGGCTCTCCGGGGGAGCTTTGGCTGCCGGAGGTTCCCCCAGCCCCCCCTTCCCCGCTGGGAAACAGACACGGAGCGAGGCTTGTCCCGGTCCCGGGAGAGGTGGAAGAGAGCGGGGCTGCCGGAGCGGGGCCCCGCTTCCTCGGCAGCGGCTCTGGGAGCCTCATCCCCGCCTCCAGCCCGCCCCACTGGGCTTGCTGCCCGGGACCCCGGGGCGCTGCGCGCCTCCCCCCGCCCCGCTCCTGCCTCAGTTTCCCCCGCTGTGCCCGGACGGGGCGGCCCCTCCCGGTCCCCGCCCCGGCCCCATCCCCGGTGTCGGCCCCCGCCCCGCCGCCGCGCAGCGCCCGCGGCCGCCGGGCCATGGAGCTCATCGAGCTGCGGGAGCTGCAGCCGGAGCCGCGGCCGGGCCGGGGCCGCCTGGAGCGGACCAACGCGTTGCGCATCAGCCCGGCCCGCCGACCCGGCCCCGGCCCCGGCCCCGGCCCCGGAGCGCACCCCGACCCGCGGCTGACGGCGGCACCGGGCGCCGGGCACCGCTTCGAGCCTCGGCGCCGCGGGCTCCACACCTGGTGCGACCTCTGCGGGGACTTCGTCTGGGGCGGCGGCAGGAAGAGCCTCCAGTGCCGCCGTGAGTACCGCGCCCCGGGCCTCCCGCCACCGGGCACCCCCACCGGGCACCGGCCACCCCCACCGGGCACCCCCACCGGGTACCGGGTGTCCCGTGACTGGGCACGGGTATCCCGGTACCAGGCACCCCTACCAGGCACCGAGCATCCCAGTACTGGGCATCCCGGCACGGGCATCCTGGTACTGGGCACCCCCACTAGGTACCACGCATCCCAGTACTGGGCACCCGCACTGGGCACAGGCATCCCAGTACTGGGCACCCGCACTGGGCACAGGCATCCCAGTGCTGGGCATGGGCATCCCAGTACTGGCACCCACACCAGGCACAGGCATCCCAGTACTGGGCACCCACTGGGCATGGGCATCTCAGCACCTTTTAACCCTATCAGGCATCAGGCATCCGGGTACCAGGCACCCCCACCGAGTACTGGGCATCCCCGTACCAGGCACCTGCACTGGGCCTTCGGGCACCAGACACCCCCACTGGGCACCAGACGTCCCGGTAGTGGGCACCCACACTGGGCCTGGTAGCAAGTACCCCCACCAGGTATCGGGCATCCTGGTACCAGGCACTGGGCACCGGGCATCCCAGTACCGGGCACTGAGCATCCCAGCCATCGGGCACCCAYGCTGGCCAGCCCAGGCAGGGAGCACAGGCACCGCGGTACCAGCCAGCAGCATGGCACAGCACCCAGTCCCGCGTGGGTGCTGGCCCCTGGGCCTTCGGCACCAGCACAGCATGGGCAGGCAGCCCGCACCGGGCACCGGTACCGGCATCACGCACCAGCCCTTGCCCCACCAGGCACCAGTACCCTCCCCAGCACAGTCACTGACCCTGACACCCAGGGCCATGGTGGTGACCCTGGTCCTGTCCCTGTCCCCAGACTGCAGCTTCACCTGCCACTACCGGTGCCGGGCCCTGGTGCGGCTGGACTGCAATGGCCCCCTGGGCGCCAGTGACGAGGACGATGGCACCGAGCAGGCACTGGAGAAGGACACCAACGTGGTAGGGCCTGGCCCGCGTCTGCGAGGGAGGRCACGGGTGGGGGGTGGCCAATCTGGGGGCTGCCCGGGCTGGGGGTGGCTGTGCTGGGCTGTGCCATGCTGTGCTGTGTGAGGCCATGTCATGTCATGCCAAGCTGTGCTGTGCCACACTGTACCGGCCCGTGCTCTGTTGTGCTGTGCCGGGCTACGCCGTGCCGGGCTGTGCCGAGCCATGCTGGGCTTTGCTGTGCCATGCTGGACTGTGCCATGCCGGGCTGTGCCATGCTGGGCTGGGCTTTTCTGTGCCACACTGGGCTGAACCGAGCCTTGCTGGGCTGGGCTGTGCTGTGTGAGGCTGTGCCGTGTGAGGCTGTGCCATGCCATGCTGTGGTGTGCCATGCCAGGCTGTGCCATGCCAGGCTGTGTTGTGCCATGCCGGGCTGTGCTGTGCCATGCCGGGCTGTGCTGAGCCTTGCTGGGCTGGGCTGTGCTGTGTGAGGCTGTGCCATGCCAGACTGTGCCAAGCCATGCTATGCTGCGCTGTGCCATGCCAGACTGTGCCAAGCCATGCTATGCTGCGCTGTGCCATGCTAGGCTGTGCCAAACCAAGCCGGGCTGGCCTGGGCTATGCTGTGCCGCGCCAAGCCACGCTGGGCTCTGCTGTGCCGTGCCACGCCAGGCTATACCATGCCGGGCTGTGCCGTGCCGCCCCGCACCGTGCCGAGCCGAGCCCCGCCGCCCCGCACCGTGCCGTGCCCAGGCCGTGCCGCCCGGGCCGGGCCGGGGCACAGGCGGGTCCGGGCGGGCGGCGCCGGGCGCGGGTGAAATCACCGCCGGAAGCGGGAGCGCGCCGCGCCGCCCCCGGCCCGCGTCAGCYCCACGGCCGGGGCGGGGCCGGRCCGGGCGGGGAGCGGGAGCGGGGCAGGGACGGGGCCCGCGCTGAGCCGAGCCGGGACCGCGATAGGCACCGGGCGGAGCTGAGCCGGGACAGGGAGCGGGGCTGTGCTGAGCCCAGCCGCGATAGGGACCGGGAGCGGGCGGAGCGCAGCCGGGACCGGGAGGGGGCTGAGCCGAGCCGGGACCGGGAGCGGGCTGAGCCGAGCCGGGAGCGGGCTGAGCCGGGCCCCAGCCCGGGGGCCGGCCGGGCTGGCGCGGGGCCGGGTGTGCCCGTGTGCCCGCGGGGCCGCGGGGCGGGCGGGTCGGGCCGTGGCCGCCGCCGTGTCCGTGCCCGTGGCCGGGGCGGGGGGCGGCGGGGCCGGGGGCTGCGGGGCGGCGGCGGCGCTGGCGCTGCGGCGGGGCGGCGCGGGGGGCACGGGGGGCAGCACGGCCAGCAGCGGCTACTGCAGCCAGGAGGACTCCGACTCCGAGCCCGAGCTCTTCTACACCGCCCGCACCTCCCTCGGCCGCCGCCCGCGCCGCCGCCAGGTCGGTTCCCGGGCCGCCGGCCATGACGTCACGGGGGGACGGGATGACGTCAGCCGAGGGGAGCGCACCCACCCCCCCGGAGCTGGGTGCTGGGGGGCAGGCGAGGGTGGGCTTGGTGCAGGGCCAGTTGTCGCCCCACTTGGGGAGAACATGGGGTGAGCGGAGTGCTGCCGTGGGGCAGGTGTGGGGTGAGCGTGGTCTTGCTGTGGGGGCAAGAGTGGGGCTGAGCATGGCCCTGCTGTGGGGTGAGCATGGGGGTGAGCATGGGGCTGCTGTGGGGCGAGCGTGGGGGGCGAGCGTGTCCGTGCCGTGGGGCAGGGTGGCCCTGTCCGGTTGGATGTGGCGCTGTGGGGTGAGCGGGGCTTTGCTGCCTGGCACGGCCGCCCCATGGCCCCCTGGGGCTGGAGCTGCTCCCGGAGGGGGTGAAGGACAGTGCTTGGGGCTGCCGGGCTGAGCCGCCCCCCGGGCAGCCTCACAGCTGTCCCCTTCCCGCGGGGACCCAGCAGGGTCCGGCAGCACCCGCATGCCGTGGGGTGGCTGTCAGGGCCGGGAGCCCCGGGTGCTCCCCAGCCCCACGGCACCGTGGGGACACGTGCAGCTCTGCGTGGTGGCTCCGCAGCCCCACGTAAATACTCATTAGCGGGTGCCGGCGGCAGGGAAGCCGAGCCGGGACGCCTGGGTCCCCCCTGTGCAGGGCTGGTACTTTGAAGCGGGGTGCCGGCGGCACGGGCGGGCTGCACCCCCWGCCTGGCCCTGCCCTCCTGCCCCGAATCCCGGGGCGTCCCAACAGGCACCCAGCCTGCCCCACCGCCCCGGTGCCGGGCTGGCGGCTGCCGGTGCTCTGCCTCAGGGACACCTCTCTGATCCGGGGTGCCAGGAGGGGACGCCCGGCCCCGGGGTGTCTTTGCGGYGGGTTCACCCATCCCTGTGGCCCCRGGGATGRGGATGAGGGCWGGGGRGGGGTGGCCGGTGGCGGTGCCGGTGTCCCCGGAGCAGGGCTGGGGCCGTGGTGAGCTCAGCTGTGCTTCCCCGGCACGGYCCAGCTCTGCGCCAGCTGGGCTGATGCAACCCCGCGTAACCGCCCGCGCGTGTGTCAGCTGGTGGTTCGGGGTGGGCTGGGGGGCGGTGGGACGCCGGGGYGGGYGGATGGGTCCCCCCCAGCCGCGGTKCCGCTCAGCCCCGTCGCTGTCGYGCAGGATGAGCCCAGCGAGTGGGAGAAGGCAGAGCTGGACCAGGCGCAGGTGGAGCAGCGGATCAAGGAGTACAACAGCCAGATCAACAGCAACCTCTTCATGAGCCTGGTACGGGGCCGGCGTGGGGCTGGGGAGGTCACAGTGCCCTGCCCTGGCCCCACTCACCCACACAAACCCCCCCCGGTGTCTCCCAGAACAAGGATGGCTCCTACACCGGCTTCATCAAGGTGCAGCTGAAGCTGGTGCGCCCCGTCTCGGTGCCGGCCACCAAGCGGGTCCCCTCCCTGCAGGCGGGGCGGCCGGGGCCGCGCACCCAGGGGGTGAAGCGCCGCACGTCCTTCTACCTGCCCAAGGGGACCGTCAAGCACCTGCACATCCTCTCACACACCCGCGCCAGCGAGGTCATCGATGCCCTCCTCCGCAAGTTCACCGTCGTCGACAACCCCCGCAAGTTCGCCCTCTTCGAGAGGTCCGAGAAGGATGAGCAAGGTAGCGCCCCGGGGCAGCCCTGTCCCCCTAACAGTGGCCGTGTCCCCATGGTGGCAGCGGCCCCGTGGTGGCAATGTCCCCAGGGTGGTGGTGTCCCCCATGGTGGCAGCATCCCCATGGCGGTGGTGTCCCCCATGGCAGTGGTGTCCCCATGGTGCGGAGTCCCCTATGGTGGCAGCATCCTCATGACAGTGGTGTCTGACGTGGTGGTGGTACCCTCCCTGGCAGCAGTGTCCCCATAGKGGCAGCTTCCCCTGGGCAGCAGCATCCCTGTTGCAGTGGTATCCCCTTGGTGGCAGTGTCCCCGGTGACTGTGGGAGTGTCCCCCATGGCGGCAGGGTCCCCTGTGGCAGCAATGTCCCCACAGTGGCAGCATCCCTGTAGCAGCAGTGTMCCCKGTGGCAGTGGTGTCCCCATAGTGGCAGCATCCCTGTAGCACCCCCTTTGGTGGCAGTGTCCCCTGCCTTCATGGGTGTGTCCCCCGTGGCAGCAGTGTCCCCCACGGCAGTGATGTCCTCTGTGGTGGTGATGTCCCCATAGTGGCAGCATCCCTGTAGCAGCAGTGTCCCTCGTGGCAGCGATGTCCCCATAGTGGCAGTGTCCCTGTGGGGGTGTCCCCCCGTGACGCGTGGCCGCCRTTGCAGTGTACCTGCGGAAGCTGGCCGATGAGGAGCGGCCCCTGCGGCTGCGGCTGCTGGCYGGCCCCAGCGAGAAGGTGCTCAGCTTCGTCCTGAAGGAGAACGAGACCGGGGAGGTGAACGTGAGTGCGGGGACGGGGAGGGGACCGGCACCYGCACCCTCTGGGGGACGTGGCCGTGGCGGGGGGGGACACGCCACGTCCCCGTTGCGATGGCAGCTCGTGTGCCCGCAGTGGGACGCCTTCACGCTGCCGGAGCTGCACAACTTCCTGCGCATCCTGCAGCGGGAGGAGGAGGAGCACGTGCGCCAGCTGCGGCACCGCTACGCCCGCTGCCGCCAGAAGATGCAGGAGGCGCTGGCCACGCGCACGCCGGGGTGACCGTGCCACCCGCGCCCGTGGCCAGCCAGCGCGCCGGGACCCTTGCCTGCCGGCGGGTGGGGGCACCGGGGAGGTGGGGTGGAGGGGGGCACCCCGGGACCCACTGGGCCATCGCAGCCCCCATGGGGCTGGCCCAGGGAGCGGGTGTCGCTGGGGGGAGCGAGTGTCCCCAGGGGGTGTGGGTGTCCCCAGGGGGTGTGGGTGTCCCCAGGGGCGCGAGTGTCCCTGGGGGGAAGCAGGGCGTCGAGCACCAATAAAGGCATCTGGGTGACGAGGCCTGGCCTGCGGCATGTCCTTGGCGGGGGGGGCCGTGGG
>JASVER010000120.1:1484262-1502042 GCA_030449065.1 Oceanodroma leucorhoa
GGGGGGCTGGGGTGGGAGGGGACGCGACGACCCCCCGGTGCCGCTGGGGCGGGGTTGCTCGCACGTGGTGCGGGCCGCGGCGGGGCGCGAACCCGCGGCCCCGGGGTTCCCGCCGGCGTCGGGTGGGGAGGAGGGCAACGCCCCGTGCCGCTCTCACGTGGTGCGGGCACCGCCTCCCTCCCGGGTCACGTGCGGGGGGCATCGCGGGCGCCGGAAGTGCCGCAGCGCGGCGGCGCACGCAGGGAGGCGCTCGGTCGGCGTCGCCGGGCGGCTCCGGGCCGCTTCCCCCCGCCCCGCCCCGCCGCCGCCATGGGCGCCAGCGGCTCCAAGTCGCGGGGGCTGTGGCCCTTCGCCTCCCCGGCGGCGGGCGGCGGCGGCGCCGAGGGCCCTGGCGGGCAGCAGGCCCTGGCCCGGGCGCGGGCCGCGCGCGCTGCCACCCCCTTCGTCTTCACACGGCGCGGGTGAGAGGCCGGGGGGGCGGTTGCCATGGCAGCGGGGGGGGCTCCGCCGCGGGGTCGGTCCTGGCCTGCCCGCCGCGGGGGGACAGGCCCTGGCCTTCCGCGGGACCCGGGGGACGAGAGGGCAGCCCCCGGCAGCCGCTGAGCCGGCAGCGGGTGGCCGCGGCAGCCCTCACGGGGCTGGTGGTGTCGGCCTGCCCCAGCTGCCTTCCCTGCTCGGGGCGCAGGGAGGCGGCAGCCGGCGACAGGCTCTTACCTACCCGCCTCCCCTCTCCTCTCGCCAGCTCCATGTATTACGATGAGGATGGGGATCTCGCCCACGAGTTCTACGAGGAGACAATCGTTACAAAGAACGGGAGGAAGCGTGCCAAGCTGAAGAGGATCCACAAGAACCTGATACCTCAGGTAGCATGTGGAGAAGGGGGGGGAAAGTGAGTGCCAAAGCGCCACGGTGACAGCTGGAGTCCTGGCTTTGCCTTCTCCCTCGGGGCATCTTCTTGCCAGGAAGTTGAAGGCTTTGTGCTCACCCCCCAGCTCCTGCCTCAGAGCCGTGGTTCYTGTGTGTCCTGGCTCACACCCATGTCACCTAGTGAGGCTGTGACAGGAGAGGGAGAGCTGGTGACACCCTCCAGCCCCCCTTTCCAGAGAGAAGCAGTCCCCCAGCCCTTCAGAGCTGCCAGGCTGGGCGATATAGCTCAGCTGGGTGTGTGTTGTGGGGTGCAGAGTGCCAGGCAGCCCTGCATCACCATGGTGTCCCATCACTGACCRCCACCCCCAAGGTGCGGGGTGCTGCGCTTGCTCAGCCGGTGTCACCTCGCTGTGGAGGGCCAGGCCCTGGCTTTCGGAGCAGCAGCCAAAGCCCGTCACCCACTGATGCAAGCATGCACGTTCCCCCCGGCCGCTCGGTAGTGACAGTGGTGTTGACAGCTATGCGTTTTGTACCTCAGTGCAAAAGTCTCCTCTTAAAATAAACAACTGGGGTGAAGCTGGGCGGGGGTTGGGACACTGATTGAGGGTCTCGGTGCAGGAGAAGGATAGCCTGCATGTAGGGAAGCTTCTGGGGGCATAAATGGAGAAAAGGGAGGATCAAACCAGGGCTGGAGAGAGACCCTGCAGGAGTCTTTCCTAAGTAAGCGGAAAGGCACGTCTCGAGTGAGCGCCTGGGGTGAGCCGTTGGTGTGCTCCGAGGGGTGAGCAGTCCCTCGGTGGGATGGGACCGCTCTGAGCRCTGCACAGGCAGTTATGGGGGGAAGGATTTGGTGCCGCTCCCCGGGCTGGTGTTCCCACAGAGGCTTGGGCTGTGGGACTGACTCCTCATCGATGTGGGTGGAAACTCACCTGGTTGGAAAGCTCGACTGAACTGGAGGAGCAGGCCCCGAGCCCCTGCTCCACCCCCCGCCCCCACCTGCCAGCGGGTCCTCCCGGAGCTGTAACAGGAGAAGGCTTGGACGGAGCATGGGAAAGGCGCCTGTAGCTGGCGTGGAGGGAGCGTGCATTCAGCAGCCTCCCCTCTGGATAGAAAGCTGCTTTTCTTGTGCGCCAGCTGCCCTGGCTGCTTTCTCTSAGAGAGCTCTTTTCATTCTTTTAAATCCCGTGAATGAAAGGTGCCGGATGAAAAGCCCAGACGGCCAGTATCTGCCAGTCACGCACCAGCTGCTGCACGGGCAGTGCCTGGCAGAGCAGCTCCCTCCTTTCTCGCCCTGCTGAGCTCCAGACCCGTCATGTGTGGCAGCCAGCCGCGCCTCTCGGCTCTCCAGGGACAAGTTCAAAGGGCAAAGTGCTTTCGCTTTGTGTGCTGCTGTTCAGGCGTACCTGGTGTCACGGCAGCTTTAGGGACTCATGTTCCTYGAGGGCACGGTATCCTCTGTCTGTACGGGGTGACTCGCAGGGCTTGGGGCGGTTGTTTGGTGGTCTCCCATGCTCACCACTCTGCCTCTTYTTCCAGGGCATAGTGAAACTAGAGCACCCTCGCATTCACGTGGATTTCCCGGTGATCATCTGCGAGGTGTGAGTCGCCAGACGTTGCTGCCTGCGGGTGGGAGGCCTTGCCCCACCGCCCCCAGACTCACCCGGCGAGGCTGCGTCGTGTTCCCACCCGAGGAGGACTCTGGGCRCGCGGCGGGGACGGCGGCTCTCCCCTCGCCCGGAGGTGAGGCGGGACGGAGCAGGCCGGGCTGGGCTTGGCTAGCRCTCCTCGAAGGAGATGGGTGACGTTGTGCAACGACTGCTTACAAACATCCTTGCTTGAGTCAGAAGACTAAAATACCTTTTGTAGCCTCTAGCCAACGTTTGATGGGTAACTGGAACTGCAAACGAGCTGCTGTGTGTGAGCTGTTAAAGGGAGAGCGAGCCTGCACTTCTCACCAGACAAAATCCCCTGCTTCTCAGGTATGCAGCCCAGGGAGAGCCCGGGTGAGGTAACGCGCTGCCCGGGGCCCCGGGATCCCTCGGGCCCGGTGGTTAGATGGCCAGTGTTGCGGCATGTCGCTTGACACGGGTGTTACCTGATGCTCCCCCGGGTGGGTCTGTCGATGGAGGATGAAGGCCAAGGGGGGACCGGTCTCGAAGCACGTCTGGCTGGCCGCTGCGCTCCTCTTGGGAAGGGGACRGAGATCAGATGCCGCTATCTTGGACCTCGGTCTCTTCCTCCTCTGCGTTTCCCCRCTTACGTCGGCTCTGGGGAGGTTGGCTTCGCTGCTGCCCGCAGTCCCTCTGCCCGYGGGAGATCTCTGCGGTCTGTGGCCACTGCTGGCGGCAGCAAGGTCCCCAGCTCTGCAGCGGGCTTGCCTCCCCCGTTAGCAATCTGGCTCCTACTGAGCGCTGTCCCTCACCCGCTGCGGGGCCAGGCTGCTGGGGAAGGTGTCTCCTCGTAAAGTCCTCACCCCCGGCTCCCGTCTTGAACGTACCTCCTGGTGGGGTGGGCCTTGACAGAGCTGAGCAGGAAGGAAATAATTTCTTCCCTCCCCGTCCCCCGAAAACAATCAATCGGTGTGCCTGCCCCGGCTTGGAAATTTCCCTGACGATGTGAACTACGGTTCCTCCCGCGTCCCGGCTGGCAGCAGCAGGGGAAACACGATGCACTTTAAAGGGAGGCTTTCTGCTCCGTCTCGGAAGGTCCTGCTCTTTTCTTCTCTTTCCTCCCACTTGAGAAGTTCGAGGTCGCCTTGGCAGCACCAAAAAACCTCTCACCCCTGCGTGCGGGCCCTGGGGCGCAGAGCCAGCTGCTGCAGGGCCGGGGAAAGGCCTGACCCGGCCTGCCCCTCGCCAGCACTAGGAGCCACTGCCTCCCTGCTCGGCTGCCCCGGGCCGGGCGGGCGGAGGAGGACCGGCCGTGGGGCAGCGGGCACAGCTTTAAACTGGGTCAGAGCCTGCTCCCTGCAGCAGCTGGCTCAGCTTTCCTCCTCTTTTGTTCCAGAACTTATTTACTTTATAAGCACTTCAGACGTTCGCTACCTCGATTTTTAATTTAAGCCGCTGGCACTTGGCTGCCAGCCCTGTTGGCATCTACGTTGGATGTATCCATCCCTGCGCCCGCCGAGAGCCGCCCGGGCGCAGGGCCACATTCCCGGCTTCGGGGAGATAACGGCGGCGTGGCTGTTGCCGTCTTCCTGTCACCGCCTCTTCCCTCCGCGTCCCCCCACCCGCTGTTCCCATCGACAGGASCGAGCACGGAGGGTGAAGCACGGAGGGTGAAGCGGATGTGCTGGCTGCTGCCAGGCAGGGCTGGGCAGGGCTCCGGCAGGGAGCTCGTCTACACTGTGATGCTGGGCGCTTCTTTCGACATCTTTTGTTCTCCTGCTTGCTTGAAAGAGTCTTGTCTTAAAACAATCCCCCACTGAAGTGTTTCTTATTCGCACCACCTGCTCTCGAGTTTGTCCCGGGCCGGATCTCCCTGGGAAGGGCGTCCCTCGGGCTCTGCAGGAGAGCAGGAGCTGCTGTCCCCAGGAAGAGGAGAGAAAGCCGTGGCCAGGYTGCCCGCACCACCTTGCCCCGCTGCTGTCCGAGGGCGCGGGAAGCTGCACCGAACCCGCCTCGGGTACGGGGGAAGGCGGAGGAGGAGTGGGGAGGGGGCTGGTGCTGTTTGCCTGCCCCGACGGGGAGCCCCTCACCTGGCTACTGGCCAAAAATCTGCTGACAAGGCAGGGCCCAAACCCCTGGGGGGCAGAGACCGAGACCGGCTTAGCAAGGATGCTTTTGTCCTCCCTGACAGCCTGCCCGCCCTTCCCCCAGGGCGTCAAACATGCTTTCCCCCAAAAAACACGCTTTCTCCCACCCACCCCCAACCCCCCGTGTCACCGGAGCGGCAGCGAA
Organism: Oceanodroma leucorhoa; assembly: GCA_030449065.1. NCBI lineage: Eukaryota > Metazoa > Chordata > Aves > Procellariiformes > Oceanodroma > Oceanodroma leucorhoa. The sequence goes on from JASVER010000120.1 coordinate 1,489,032, forward strand.
CCTCCGCAGGCTGCCAACAAGCTGCGTCCTGCCCCGCTTCTTCCCAGGCTGGTCCCCCGAGCAGCCCTCCCCTCCGCCGGCCTCCAGCCCTCCTGCAGCAGCAGGGCCTTGGGAGCACCTGGAGGGATCTTAAAAATGTGAAGGTCGCTGTAAATAGTATCTGTGTCCACTGTGGTGTTGGAGCAAGCAAAAAAAAGGAAAGTTTTCTTTTCGATTCTTTTTTTTCTTTTTTTTTTTTTTTTTTTTACGATTTCTGTGTGACGTTGTGCTTTCCCGTGTGGATGTGTAGCCGAACTGTACTCACCGACACTAGGCTCCTTGCTCCTCTAGCGTGTGGGTAGGACCCATGGGTTTGGGAAACGTACACTATTTATGGTCCTTCCTCCCAGTGCATCTGTCCACTTTTGTTAAATTTCAATAAAATTATTTGTAGAGCCTGCAAGTCCAAGAGCAGTCTTACTGGCGAGGGCGAGAGGCTGTGCCCGTGGGTGGAGGAAGGAGATGCTGGAGAGCCACGGGGAGGTGGGCTTTGCCGTGCCGGTCTCTGCCGCCGGCACTTCGAGCCTCCCTGTTTTTTCGGGAGGGGGGTGTTTGTGCACCCGTGGCTGAACTGGTGGTGAAGGAGCCGTGAGTCACGGCTATTTCCAGGTGCTCCAGTTTGGCACATGGTGCTGGCAGGAGTTGGTGGCTTTGTCGGGCTGTGACTCTGCTCATAGCTGCCGTGACATCCTTTAAATATATAAAGTGTGTTTATATAAATGTATGTAATTTTCTTGTTCAGCCCAATAGGGTTGGAGCTCAGGCCCTTCTCCCCTCCCATGTGGGGAGGAAGGTCTGGAGGGACGAGGAAGGTCTGGAGGGACCCGGGAGGCAGCAAGGGATGCGGGTGTCGTGCGCAGCCCAGCCTCAAGCCGACCTCTTCACGTCCCTCTGCCCGAGCCCTGCGGGGGGAGGATCAGCCTGTCCGCTCCTTCATCGCCTGCCCTGCCAAATCAGTGCCTCATTAATCACCGGGGCCTGATGACTTTCTTGAACCCGGCATGACCCCCTGCCGGGATTCCGCCCGTCCCCTGACCGGTGCCGGCTGTCCTTGGGGCGAGCGTGATCTCACTTTGTGCCCCGCGTCCTGCCCCCGGCCGCCCTGCAAATGTTTTCCTGCAGCCGCCGCCACCTCTCATCATTTCCTCCGCGCAAGCCGGCTTGGAAACGAGCCGCTGACGAAAGCTGTAATGAGAGTGAGCGGTGCGGCATGTCCTGCCAGCGCTTCGGCTTGCGCGGGACAAGGCTCGGGGACTTTCGCCCGTTGTTCTGTAGGGGCCCCAACCCCAGGAGGGACAGACCGTGGTGGCCTTGAGGGAGACTGGGTGGCTGCGCAGGGCGGTATGGCTCGGCGAGGTTAAACAAGGTGGTGGCTGTGGCGCACCGGCTCTGTGAGCATCTCCGTGTCCGTCGGGGCCACCCCAGTCCCCCTCCTGCTGCCCGTGGGGCAGGGCCGTGCCTGCAGCCCCCGGCCCGGGGCGGAGGCAGGTGCCGACCTCCCCTCCTGGCCCCGTGGCCGCTCCGTCACCAAGCCGAGCTCCTCTCGCACCTTGCCCGGACCTGTCTGGCACGAGCGGATGTGACTCACGCCCCGTTATCCGGCATCTGTGAAGGATTCGCAGCCGCCCGGCTGCCTGCGTGGTGCAGCTCGCCTGCTCGGCTCACCCCGGCCGCTGCCCACCTCCACCCGGCTTAAAATCATCTCACGCTCAGCGGGGGGAGATGGGAGAGGGGAGGCTGGATCTGTCCAGCTGCCCCTTCCCAAAATCCAGGGGCTTCCCTGTGAGAAGGGAGGAGGGAAACCGAGGCAGGCAATGCCGAACCCTCCTGGGCGAGAAGCTGCGTTGTGTTGAGGACTTCCAGCCCTCCTGGCAGCGGAGAGCTGTGACCCCTCGGGCCACCCTGCTGCCGGTGGGGCTGGTTACCTTCAGCGCACGAGGCCGTGGAAGATGGAAAATTTTAGGCATTTCTGCTGCCGGCGAAGGGAGCCTGTTTACTGCCCAGAGGGGAAGGGCAGCGCCTGCCAGCCCTGGGATTTCTTGGCTCCCCACAATCTCCCCTGAGGGTTTTGGTAGCCAACGCCCAGCCAGTGGCCGACCTTCCCTGCCCCTTTCCCGGCGGGTGCCCAGCGTTGCCCGCGAGCCAGGCCAAGCCATGGGGTGCAGCCTGGGTTTGGAGCGGCCGGCTGGGACACTGTGCCTGTCCCTTGTGGTACTGTCATCCTCGCGGTGGGAGCTTTGCCACAAAAGCTGGCACCCAAGTGGGTCTCGCTAACTGGAGCCATCTGCGGGTGCCCGCAGCCCTGGGCTCGGCACTGCCGGCACCAGGGGCTGGCACCAAACAATGCCGGGCTCGGTGCTCCCACCCGCTCCCTGGGGAGCTGGCGGGTGGCTTGGGAGCGCTTCCGCAGATTCAGCCCCATTTCCTTCCCCCGCCGGCCCCGGCACACCCTCGCACTCCGGCTCCGGCGCTTCCTCTGCGGAGGCACCCCGATGGCCCCCAGCCCACCGGGGCCAGCCCTGGCCAGAGCAGGCAGGGGACAGGCAGGACATGGGGACGGCCACACTGCCAGTCCCTGAGCCCTACCTGTCCTGCTGCCCGCCTGGGGGGACCTGCCGGAGCCTCGGCGGTGCCCCGGGAAGGAAGCCCCCCCAGTCCTGCTGTGCCTGCGGCCCCCCTTGTCCCCCCCAGGCAGGAAACCCTCGGGGCCGCGGCTGAGTCAGCAGTGCCGGCTGCCCTGGCCCTGCACAGGACGTCCTGCCCGGCACGGCACCGCCCCGGGGACAGCACCGCCCTGGGGACACCGCTGTCCTGGGGACACTGCTGTTCTGGGGATACCACCGTACCAGGGACATCACCGACCTGGGGATACCACCCTCCTGGGGACACCGCTGTTCTGGGGACACCACTGTCCTGGGGACACCACCATCTGGGGTCACCCCTGTTCTGGGGATACCACCATCCTGGGATCACCACTGTACTGGGGACACTGCTGTCTTGGGGACACCACTGTTCTGGGGACACYGCTGTTCTGGGGGTACCACTGTACCAGGGACATCACTGTCTTGGGGACACCACCGTCCTGGGGACACCCCCGTTCTGGGGACACCACCATCCTGGGATCACCACTGTACCAGGGACACTGCTCTCCTGGGGACACCACTGTTCTGGGGACACTGCTGTTCTGGGGGTACCACTGTACCAGGGACATCACTGTCTTGGGGACACCACCGTCCTGGGGACACCCGTGTTCTGGGGGTACCACCATACCAGGGACATTACCATCCTGGGGACACCACCATTTTGGGGTCACCACCATTTTAGGGTCACCGCTGTCCTGGGGCCGCCACCACCCGGGGACACCGTCTGACGTCACCACCGTTTCGGGGCCCCCCGCCCCGCCGAGCGCCGCAGCCCCCCGCGCCCCGCGGCGCCCCCTGCCGGCTCCCCCGCCGCCCCGCCCCGCCCCCTTCCGCCGCACGGGGGGGCGGGGCCTCCCGGGCCGTACCAAGCGCAGCGGGACGGGGGGTAAAGCGCTCTACCCGGTCCCGCGGCCCCACCGAGGGGGGTGTGTGTGTGTGTGGGGGGGGTCTCCGCCGGTCCGCGCGCCCGGGACCCCGCGATGGTCCGCGCCGCCAGCCCGGCGCGCCGCGGTCAGGGCGGGGCCGGTGGGGTCGGGGCGGGGCGGGGGCGCCCCCGCGGGTGGTGCGCGCCGGGGAGGTTTAAAGCGGGCGGCGGGGGGGAGGCGGCGCCGGTGGGAGCCCGCGGCGGGGGATGGCGTGAGCCGCGGTGAGACCGGGCGGGGGAGCGGAGCGGGCCGGGAGCGAAGCGGGGCGGGAGCGTAAGCGGGGCCGCGCCGCGCCCCGGCGCTTTGTGTGCCGGGCTCGGACAAAGGCGRCGCCGCGCCGGCACCCGCGGGAGCGGCGGGGAGTGGGAGCGGGGGGACCCGGAGCGGCGGGGGAGAGCGGGAGCGAGGGGAACCGGAACCGGGACCTGGACCGGGACCAGGACCAGGACCGGGGGCGGGCAGAGCCGCTGGGGACCGGGGTTCCCAGAACCAGTCCCCGGGGGCTCTACCCACACCCCGCCGGGACCCCTCTACCCTAGGCGGGGGTAGTGGGGCAGGGGCTTGGGGCAGGGTCTGCCTTGGGGGGTGCGGGCAGAGCCGCCCCCTGCCTGCACCCCACTCCTGACTCCCCTCCCCGYTGTCCCCAGGCCCCCGTTGGGCAGGATGCGCGGGGGCTGCGCGGTGGCCGTGGCCGTGGCCGTGCCCTGGCTGGCCCTGCTGGCCCTGGCCCGGCAGCAGCCCCCCGAGAAGCCAGCGGCCGCCCCCCTGCTCACCCGCCGGCCCTTCCTGGTGGCCTGGAACGTGCCCACCCAGGACTGCAAGCCCCGCTTCCAGGTCTCCTTCGACTTCAGCCTCTTCGACCTGCAGGCCTCCCCCAACGAGGGCTTTGTGGGGCAGAACCTCACCATCTTCTACAAGGAGCGCCTGGGGCTCTACCCCTACTACACCGGTCAGCGTGTGGCCGTCAATGGCGGTGTCCCCCAAAACAGCAGCCTGTCCGAGCACCTCGCCCGCCTCCAGGAGGGCATCAGCAAGTACATCCGCTCGCCCGCCAAGGAGGGGCTGGCCGTCATCGATTGGGAGGAGTGGCGGCCCATCTGGGCTCGCAACTGGAAGCCCAAGGACATCTACCGGGAGGTGTCTCAGCAGCTGGTGTACCAGCGGCGGCCCACCTGGTCCCGCGAGCAGGTGAACAAGCAGGCGGTGTTCGAGTTCGAGTTGGCCGCCCAGCAGTTCATGGTGAGCACCCTGCGCGTGGCCAAGAGCTTCCGCCCCAAGCAGCTCTGGGGGTTCTACCTCTTCCCCGACTGCTACAACCACGACTACAGCAAGAACAAGGAGAGCTACACTGGGCAGTGCCCGGACGTGGAGAAGACGCGCAACGACCAGCTGGCATGGCTCTGGAGGGAGAGCACGGCCCTCTACCCCTCCATCTACCTCGACCTGCTCCTGGCATCCACCCCCAAYAGCCGCAAGTTCGTGCGGGCGCGGGTGATGGAGGCCATGCGCATCTCCCAGCAGCACCACGATGGCTACTCCTTGCCCGTCTTCGTCTACACCCGGCCCACCTACATCCGCAAGCTGGATGTGCTCAGCCAGGTAGGGCTGTGCCACTGGGATGTCATTGTCCCAAGCCCTGGGCACCTGGGGTCAGCTGAGGTGGTCCCTCTGCCTGTGTCCCATCCCGRTCTACGGAATGGGATGGCTCTGGAGGTCGGTGGCTGCTCTCATGGTGTCACCAGCACCCCGTGGTTTGGCCGTCCCCACGTGGGGTGGGGAGCAGCATCCTTTGGCATGGGGCTGGCCCTGGGGACCGRGAGGGGTGCCTGGCCCTGCCTCCCTCCCTCCAAGGGGGTTCACAGTGTGGGGACCTCCAGCTCAGCCCCTCTGTGGGTGGATGATGGAGTGCCACATACTGCCCCTCCCCTTATGGGCGAGGTGTCTGGCAGCAGGACYGGCACCAATGGTGACCATCACCAGGGAAGTGCCTGGGAGGTGCCGCAGGGCTCCTGGGTCCCGGCAGCCGGGACCCTGGGGTACGTGAGCCCACAGCGCCCATGCTGTGCTGGCGTAGSCCCTGAGGAGGAGGGTGGTGGTGGGGAGCCTTGTCCCCAAGGAGCTGGGACAGTCACCTCTTCCCATGGTCTGGARCGGGGATGGGTCTTGCCTCCCTGACCCTGCAGCGGGCTCTTCGGGGCGCACAGTGCTGGGGGGTGTGGGTGCTGTGTGGGGTCCGAGGGCACTAACTGGGCTCTGTCCCTGCAGCCGGACCTGATCTCCACCATCGGAGAGAGCGCAGCGCTGGGCGCAGCTGGGGCCATTTTCTGGGGCGACACGGACTACACCAGAAACCGGGTAGGTTTGGGGTCAGCGTGCCCCTGGGGCAGCAGCTGATGGGGGGGGGGGGGTGGTGGTGTCACCTGCCCCCAGAGGGGGACCAGTGGCTCGAGGCTGGGGTGCCCTCTCCATCTGGGGTGCTTCTTTCCCTGGTGCACCCCAGCATGCCCCTGATGCCCCCTTTTCCCCAGGATTCGTGCCAGATCATCAAGAACTACCTGGAAGGGGACCTGGGCCGCTACATCGTGAATGTCACGACAGCGGCGCAGCTCTGCAGCACAGCGCTGTGCCAGGGCCGGGGCCGCTGCCTGCGCCAGGACAGCACCGCCGATGTCTTCCTCCACCTCAACTCCACCAGCTTCCAGCTGCGGCGCCGAGATGGGGACCACTCCCAGCACCCCCTCTTCTGGGCTGAGGGCCAGCTGTCCTTGGCTGACACCCTCTTCCTACGGACCCACTTCCGCTGCCACTGCTACCAGGGCTGGCAGGGCAGCGGCTGCCAGGTGCCCGCTGGCCCCCGCAGTGATGCCCCTGACCCCCTGGCACCRCTGGGGCTTGGGGTGCTGGTGCTGCTTGCAAGCTGGCGCTAACCCCCCCTGGACTGGGCTGGCCATCCCCAGCACCCCTTTTCTCTGGTGGTCTAGGGGACCTATTTAAGATATCCCTACCCTGCCAGTGAGGCAGCTTGTTATGGGGGGCTGCCCCTCACTGTGAGGGGTGAGCGGTGTGGTTGCCCCACCTCTGCCCTCCTTGCTGCGGGGCAGGTGCCCCCCCCCCCAGGGGGAGGGGAGGGTGGGGGGACCCTCTCCTGTTGTAAGGAGAGGGATGGGGGCGAGGGGGGCATGGGGGCAGGGAGTGGGTGCTGTGTGGTGCTGAGCCCCTGTGCGCTGCCCCACACCGAAGTGCTTTACCTCGAATAAAGCTGTGTGGAGTGTGAGTGGGGTGTGGGCTGATTTGGGGGGGGTGGGGCACAGGTCACCCTACTGTTGCCTAGCCCTACTTCCAGGCACAGCCTCGCTGGGGTGGGGGTACTGGGCGTGGGTGTGCAACGCAGGGAAGGCGCCGTGGGGGTGAGCTTCCCCCGTGGTGCCGCTGCCGCGCCGCGTGGGAGCCGCGGCCGGGCCACCCACGTGGAGGCTGCCGCGGGACCGCCCCGGGCACCCCTTGGCCACGCCTCTTGCCGCAGGCTCCGCCCAGGCTGGGCTCCACCCCCGGGCTGCAGGCAGGCTTCGCCCGGCGTGGCCACACCCCCGGGCTGCCTTGGCCCCACCTCCCACCGGAGGCACGCCTTCGGCCCCGCCCCGCAAAGCGTGGGCCGTGGGCACGGCAGGATCCGGGCTGCGGGGGTGGAGCCCCCCCGGGAACGGGACAGCCGCGTGGGGACACCGTCCTGTGCGCCGCGGCCGGGGTGGGTACAGCCCTGCGGGGGCCGGGGGCGCCCCGGTGCCGCGRGTGTCCCCGAGCGGTGCCCTCGCGTGGCTCCCGTCCCCGTGCCACAGTGTCCCCAGCGCAGCCCTGCTTTGCCTTTGCCCGTGCCCTTGCAGCCGCTCCCGGCGCTGCCCCGTCTTTCGGGTGCCCGTGGGCACGRCCCGGCCCCGCGCTGCCAGGACGCCCGACCCTGCGTGGCCCAGCCACTTTCCTGCCCGCGCCCCTCGGCTGCTGTGCGTGTCCCCAGACGGTGCCCTCCTGTGGCTGCTGTCCCCACGCGTGCGCGTCCCCAAACCGTGCCCCCTCCTGTGGCTGCTGTCCCCAYGCGTGCGTGTCCCCAGACGGTGCCGTCCTGTGCCACCACCGTTCCCCGGGCTGTGTCCTGCCAGGTCCTGCCCGGTGCTGTGAGCTTCCCCCCGGCAGTGCCCTCCTCCTGCCGTCCAATGGCCGATGCCCTGCGCTTCCCCAGGCGGCGCCTGCCCGGCGCAGCCCACGTCCGTCACCGTGACCTTGCCCCCCCGCACCCTGTCCGTGTCTGTTTGTCTTTCCAGCCCAGCTCATCGCCGGCCCGTCACTGGGTGTTGACTCTGCRCATTCCTCCCCAGCCGGGCCTGCCGCCGCCAGTCATTAACCGGGGCTGGCACGCTGCCCTCCCCCCTCCGGGGCCACCGTGCTGGTGGTAACTTTGGGGACTTTACGTGAGGAGGTGGGAGAGGTGACCCTGGGTAACTGGCACCGCGCGGCGACGGGGGTGTGGATTAATGCYGGCCCTGGGTTGGGCTGGGGATAAAAGCGTTGAGGTCTGCCCACGTCTCAGCCCGTCTCGGCTATCCCCAGGCAGCTCTGGGACCCATCCTGCACCTGCCAGCACCATGGCATCGGGGTGGTCCTGCTGGGTCCTCCTGCTGCTCCTGCCTGCCCCGGCCCATGCTGGAGGGCCCGGCCCCGTCCTTGTTAACCGCCCCTTCGTCACCATCTGGAACATCCCCACCGAGCGCTGTGCCAAGAAGTACAATGTCAACCTCAACCTGGAGGTCTTTGAYGTGTTGGCCAACGACCAGCAGTCCTTCATTGGGCAGGACATCACCCTCTTCTACAGCAAGGAGCTGGGGCTCCTCCCCTACTACACATCTGAGGGGGTGCCAGTGAACGGGGGGCTCCCCCAAAATGCCAGCCTGCAGGCCCACCTCCACGAGGCCACCCAGGACATTAAGGTCACCCTGCCCAGCCCTGCCTACGGTGGGCTGGCTGTCATCGACTGGGAGAAGTGGCGCCCGCTGTGGATCCGCAACTGGGACTCCATGGACATCTACCGACAGAAGTCGGAGGAGCTGGTGYGGCAGCAGCACCCGCAGTGGCCCCCCAAGCTGGTGAAGGAGACGGCCAAGCAGCAGTTTGAGCAGAGCGCCCGCAAATTCATGGAGAAGACCCTGCAGCTGGGTGAGACCCTCCGTCCCGACGGCTACTGGGGTTTCTATGGCTTCCCCAACTGCTACAACACTGACTTCAACAGCCAGCCCTACACTGGGATGTGCCCGGCTGTGGAGCAGCAGAGGAACAAGGAGCTGTCATGGTTGTGGGAGAGCAGCCGGGCACTCTACCCCAGCATCTACCTGCCCTCCTGCTTCAACGGCACCAACAAGGCGCTTGCCTATGTCCGGCATCGCGTGGCCGAGGCCTTCGCCGTCCAGCGTGGTGTCCTCGACAGTGGCATCCCTGTCCTGCCCTACTCCCAGATCGCCTTTGACTACACCGTCGACTTCCTCTCCCAGGTGACGGGGACGTGGGGACGGTGGGCACCTCTCGGACTGATGGGTTGGCGCCAGGGAATCTTTAGCTCTGCCGGGGTGGTGTGGGGGCTTTGGGCACTGTTGACTTCTCCTCTCCCCTTGGGTGCAGGAGGACCTGATGAACACYATCGGGGAGAGCGCGGCTCAGGGTGCCGCCGGCATTGTCCTCTGGGGCAGCCTCAACTACAGCACCTCCAAGGTGAGTGCGGCGGGCGGTACCGCGCCACCGCCCGCAGAGACCCCCCCCAGTTCCCCGGCTGKGCAGGGCTGTGACACCATGTGCCGTTGCAGGAGATGTGCCTGAGGCTGAAGGACTACGTGGAGGGGCCCCTCGGCCACTACATCGTCAACGTGACAGCCAGYGCCGATATGTGCAGCCAGAGCCTGTGCTCCGGCCGGGGCCGCTGTGTGCGCCAGGAGAACAAGCAGGGCTTCCTCCACCTCGACCCCTTCCGCTTCGCCATTGACCTGCAAGTCGGGAAGCCTTGGCTGGTGGCCCAGAGCCTGGAGTCCATCGACGATGCCTCCCGGCTGGCCGAGGAGTTCAGCTGCCAGTGCTACGACAAGTGGCAGGGACCCCGCTGCGACACCCAGGCCTTCGCCGAGTGACCTCCCCCCCATGCCGGGGACACCGGGGTGGGCAGGGTGACACCACCCCGCACCCCAGCACCCTCACCGTGGGTTGGGAACCTGACTGCAGGGCTGCTAATAAAACCGGTAGGCACCTGCAAACGTCTCCTTGTCTTTTGCCGCGGCATGTTTTGGGCAGGAGGGTCCCCCAGTGACACCGGCGGTGCCTCGTGATGCTGCCAAGGGCTGTGCATTGGGCCAGGGGGTCTGCGTGTGTAACACCTCAGAGAAGCCGAAAAAAAGAGGAAAATTTATGGGAAAAGACATAGGAAGGGGGATAATGGGGGAAGAGGATGAGGAAAGGGGGAATGATGGGGAGCGGCCAGCAAGCAGAGGCGATAGGGGTGAACAGACATGCCTGTGGCYGGAGGTGCGCGGGACCCCCTGCCCCTCCCCCGGCACGCAGGGCTGCAGTGTGAAACCGATGTCCCCACTTYGATTTTTCTCCTGGATGACTTTATGCAAACAGGTTCAGCCCTGGAATGATAGGAAAGATCACCGATTTCTGTAACCCAGGCTGCTGACTCAGCAATACCTGTTTTAAAGTGATCGGGAGAAGGCACGAGGTGAAACAATGCTTCCCCGGTCCAGCTTAGATGAAGATGTTGGCATCTTCACCTGGATGTTCAACTTGGGGTCAGGGAATCACATACTCAGTTCCCTGATCTTAGGCCCTAATTTGGGCAATCTCTCCGTGACGGGACTGTGCTGCATAGYGCTGCATGTTTACTGGGGACTTACAAACTTGCACCTTTATTTCTTATGCTGATTAACGTAAACCACTGCAAAGCRTGGACTGTCTTCTACAGCATGTGTGACAAGCCAGCTCTCACCAAGAAATGAACCCCCTGCTCAGTAAAAAGGAAGGGCAGCATGAAGCAGCATCTAGTTTAGATGCTTCAGTTAAATCCTCTTTGCTAAACTGCAYCTTGGTAAATGCTCTTATCAGAGGTTCTTCCTTCAGTTGCTGGGTAATGGGTTGTCTCCTCCTGGTAAAAGCTGGTCACGTGCAGAGTCCCAGGACTTGTGAGTTCCTGGTCTCCTGGCATGGCCTGGGGAGAATGTCTCTGCAGAAGAGAGGACCTCTCATTCATAGATGTCATGGGGAAGAGCATCCCTGGTGCATGCRCCATGCAACCCTCATCCTGCCTTTTACCCTCATGCTAAGAAACCAGGCTGGGCTCTTCTCAGAAATGGTTCAGCTGGCGGCAGATCAGTGCCTTCGGCTTGGTCTGTGGGTGGTGAAATAGGAACTCCCCCTGGGGTTGTGCTGTGCAAAGAGGACAGGGCAACTGGAAGGGGTTTATTCTGCAAACAGTTTATTACCAACACTATTAGGGTCTCTAGATTACCAACTCTAATAGGCTATTTATTGGTAACTCTGTTGGACTGTCTTTATTTCCAAATCTCTTAGACTATTTATTACTAACTCTGTCAGACTCTACTTATTTTTTAACGTCAATGGTCTCCATTAACTCGGTACCCACTCTCTGCTCTCTATCTAAYGTGTGCCACGCTGGGTCCAGCCCCATCACCTGCAGCCGCYGCGTTGGTGGCGCAGGTGCAGGTRGGACAATGTGGGGCTGTTGGGCTTTGGCCGTGGGTGGYGTTGGCACGGCCATGGCAAGGGCTGCTGCCAGCACAGGCATTGCCAGCYGGGGGTTGCCGCAGGGACAGAGGCCAGCCCAGGGGAGCAGCTGTCACGAATGAGTGGTTTAAGGCCACTTAAAGAATCACCATCAAAGGTATTAGCAAAAAAAAAGATTTTAATAGGAATTTATAAAAGTCGACTTCACAAAGTTTGATGGCAAGGTTCACTCTATCACTTACTATGTGGATGAAACACACAAAGGAAAATCAAGATAGAATCGAGTTAGAATGATTTATATGGAGACCGTAGACACAAAAGGGGAAGGGAGACCCTCCCATTGCGTCACCAGATTCAGAGAAGAACCTCTTGCTTTCTAAACTCCTGATGGAGCTTAGATGTGGCTAGGTCCAATCTTAGTCTCAGACTTGAACAACGGTTTATGTCTAATACAAAGAGTAAGGAGACCCTCGCGTTGAGTCACAAGATTCAGAGTAGACCCCCTTGCTTTCTAAACTTCTAATGGAGCTTAGGTGCAGCTGGATCCACCCCTAATCCCAGACTTGGTCAACAGTTTATGTCTAAGGGATTATCCGTGYCTAGCAGCAGACTAAGGTTCATTCACAGTTTTAAGGTGGATCACAAGATTTTAGCAATATTTAATCATTGAACAATTTAACATTTACAAAGTGAGTCAATACTATACTTGCTATCGGATACCTAAATCAATTCACACACACACACAGACACAAATATGTATAAATGTACAAAGGTATACTTGTTAAAAATTGCCCTCGAGTTCAGTGAAATATTCACTTCAAATGTCTCAGCATTTCTCAATGGGTGAGGGTTGAGCCTCAAGCACTGAAGGGTTTCAGCCCCGGTCCCACCGTCAGCTTTCAGCGATGGTCCTCCTATTTTTGCCAACTTGAGAGTTTGTGAGCTCTGAGGGGCRTCCCACTCAGAGGGAGCTGCTGGTCGCAGCCCGCTGYGGCCCAGGAGAGCTCAAAGGGCCTCACTCAGGACCGCTGTTTGTAGGGTCCCAAGATGACTGGCTTTAGTCATCTGTAAATTTCCATCCTGGCCACAGTCCAAGCTGGTAGTTAYTAGAATTCTCAAGATTCCAGCAACAATGGTATCGTTCCACTCAAGCTACGATTCAGATAAGGATGTCAGGGGATGACGAATTATCCCCGCTCTCGTTCCCCACCTTGGCCAGGCAGCAGGAGTTCCCGGTATGGTCAGTGCCATTCCCACCTCAGCCATGCAAGAGATCCTGGGACAGTCAGGGGATGCTTCACCGCCCAACTCTTTACACAAAGGCCAAGGCCTAACGGGAGTTCCTGAGACGGTAGCGCGGCCTGGGCGGGGGGGAAACACACCACCACACCAGCCCAGCCGCTGCGCCGGGCTGCACGGGGGGAAGGTGGGAAAGCCCAGCCCTGGTGCCAAAGGTGGSAGCTGTGGTGCGGGAGGTGCAGGCTGGTGCGGTGCCGGAGCCCCGCGCTGGAGGCCAGCCGGGGCCTGGCTGCTGGGTGGTGGTGCCAGGGACGGGGCAGCCCCGAAGCTCTCCCTGCCTGCTGCTCCAGCAGGGTCGGGAAGTGGGGAGGCAGCTGCGTCTGGAGGTGTTT
>JASVER010000120.1:1508883-1519543 GCA_030449065.1 Oceanodroma leucorhoa
GGCTGCGGTGCTGGGCATCCCAGTGCCCCCTTTGGGCGGCTTTCCAGCTGGGCACCTCTGACACCTGCAGAAATGTCCTTGTGGTCTTTGTTGTCTTGTCACTGGGTGCTGACTGTAAGGCAACATCATCCAAGCTGTTAAAGCCGCCTAAAGTGTGCGTTCACCTAAACACAAAGGAGCAGCGGCACGTGTGTAGGAAGAAGCTTCTGCCAGGCGCAGGAGAAGTAGCCCAAGACACAAGGAAAACCTTGGGGAAAAGGAGGARGATTCCTCCAATGCTCCACTTTTTCTAGTGGCATTGCAATGCAGAGCCAGAGCAGGATGACAGCTCTTTTTGAAGAGCAGAAAGAAAGAAGGAAGTGAAACTGCTTGGCAGGGACTTGCTCTTTCTCTTCTCTCCTGGGGACCTTCTCACTGGACTAGTGCAATGCGGAAGCATTAAGTGTACTGGCAGGAGAGCCTGTACAGGTGACACGCATCAGTTTTGGCAACAAAACTCTATGACCATGAAAACATTTCCAAACATCCGTTTTCAAGATGCTCTTTCTGGGGCACAAATGTCTTTCAAAAAGCAGTTACTAAGTCCAGCGACCTCGCTAGAATATCTTGGGGTTGTGAGAACCCCCAGCACTCYTACGGACCCCAACAATATCCAGCATTTGATTTCTGCAGTTACTACAGCTGACTTGTTCATTTCTTTTTATTACATTKAATAAGGATCTGAGAAGGTACCAATGGAGACATGATTAGGCCTTTGGATTCCTCAGTCATGGCTTTCAGAAACATGTTCTGGGTTATTACCTAGCTCTTAGCCAAGCTGGCGGCCCCTGAAAAAATTAGTCATAATTGGATTTTGGCCCAGAATGAATTGTTTAATCTAATTCTTATAGCGGCAGCTTGGTAAATGTTGGAAACAATATTATCTTAGTATTTTTTGTATGTGGAATGTGATTTAACTTAATGAACACTCAAACGCCCTCCTCCCAAGCTACAGAGAATCTGATATTTGCCATGTATTAAATGCTGAAATTGAAACCAAAGTTCACCTTGCTATTCACACAAAGAAAGTGACTGTGAATTTCAAGTCCTCCTTATGCCTGGAAGGTATCACAGCCATGTGCTTRGAGCTTTTAGTCATTTAATATCCTTTAAGTGTTCAGCTTCTGAATATCTGGTGCATCGTTAGGGGCAGGTTTGGGGCTTCTGCTGGGCACAGAAATATATGTTATCTCAATCCATTAACTGAGCTGCGCATTGAAATGGGCATTAGGAAAGAGATGTTTCCTCTTGAGTTGCAGAAGGGTCTAACACTGTCAGAAGCTGCACAAGCACTGCAAGAACCCTGCCTCTAGGTGTTGGCTTGCGGCTTGTCTCCAGTAAAAGCGAGGCTGGAAACCCGGACCAGCCCTGTTTCTTGTTGTTGAAATAATGCAAGCTTGGGCATGAACACAGTTTGTTACCTTCAAGTAATAGTTTTCAATGTGTAAGAGGATTTGTTTTATTCATCCTACTTACAGTAGCTATTCTTCAGTCCTTGCCTCTTACAGTACATCTAAAGACACCCAAGACACTGGATTTCATGTAATCTAGCTTGTCATACTCCAGACTCCGAGCAACAGAGACTAGAAAGACATCGCTCATCGTGCCAACAGACAACTTAGAAGCATTGAACATCTGCTGGGTTGTTTTTTTTCAGGTCTGAAAACCACGCTAYGCCTTGGAAGTGCGTGGTGCTCTGCAAATCCATCTGCGGCGCCGGRGCGAGCCCACGCTCGGCAGGAGCCTGCTGGAGAGGAGCCAAAGCAAGAGGTGCCAGCAGCAATCCGACAGCGGCTCYGGGCCTTTGGTCCACATTTCGGGCTGCTCCATGTCTCTTGGGTGGAGTATGCTTACGGTGCCGTCACGCCAGCTCCTGTTTTCCGTGCTCAGGATGACTGAGAAATCTGCTGTGCTCAGAGCTCGCTTGTCCACTGTGTTTCAAGGTTCGCATAAAACTGATTTCTAGGCTTTTTCCATGTGCTGCTTAAAGAAATAAGCGCAGGCTGTCACTTAAAACTGTCCTTACATGGCCTAGTTTTTCATTTCAGCAACTGAGTATTTTTTGTCTAGGTAGCTTAAGCCACATGTTATCTCCAAAAAGAATTTAATTTAAGTACTTACTATGGTTAACTATCCCAAACAGAGAAAATTGAATTGCTCATTGCTCTGAAATTAGAAAGATATTTTATGATCTAGACTGAAGATGCTAATAGTGAGAAGCTTTTAAATGCTTTGATATGACTAGGACATAAAGTAATTTAGCTGAATGGCAAGGTGTAGATTAAGTCTTGCATAAAAGAGATGGAAGAAWGCCCTCCCAAACAATCCTTAGGCTTTTCAGATACAAGTTGGAAATTAGAGGCCTGTTAATTAGCTAATAAGAAAAGTTCTCATCTGCCTTGTTCYCTCATTAAAAATATCAAAATCAGTAAAGACGGAGAAATTTCCCACATTGTTAAAAGTTGGTTTAGTCAGACACTAAGATAGTGTTTTCAGTTTTGGCTTTGCATTAACAGCCCATGCCCAGGGTTATACGACCAAGAGAGTGACCGTATTTTGAGACCTGAGGAGTCGTTTTAGGACCCCACTAGTTATCATTTGCCATTGCATTTCACTTCATCCAAAGCTTTGGACAGAAGTCATAAAACCAAAATCAGAAGCAGATTTTTTCAGACCACTTCTCCTGCAGCCGTTGCAGCTTGGTGCTGAGCTTCTCCTGTGGCCTTTGGACTCGACGTAGGAGTACAAAGCTCTTTTGGAAGAAATAAATCCTTCCCAAAAGCAGGTAACGGTAACTGTATGGCTTGAAATTAAATAGATGGCATGTGGGTCTTTAAAATGCCTTTTATTCCATTCACATTGCAGTGGAGGCTTGTGGCACTCGAGCCCTGATGACCGAGAGCTCGGGTTGCTTTGCACGCGTGCAAGCACGCTGCAGCTAAACGAAGACAGCGGAGTGCTGGGTGCTCTGCTTTTGGAGGAGAGGCTGATAATCAATCAGTGCCAGCTTGGTGGTGTTAGGAGCATCCGAACAGAGACGTGCTTTTGGCTGAGACTTCTGGACTAGCGAGCACCTGCCACCTGCATGTAAATTAGCAGGGCCCTGGGGATAAGAAGGGAACAAAAACGCGTTCCTACGACTGACCTGATGTAAGGCTGCACGAAGTGACTGCAAAACTCTCGGTGCGTGCGAGACCAACTTGAATCCAAGACAAGTTCAGTACAAGACATGACAGTCAGAGGGGAGGCAGGACCCCACCAGAGCGTTAGCAGAGACGGCTGCTCCAGTGAGTGTGAGTCTGGGAGTGGGTTTTGGTTGCTCTGTTTAGCTGCAGTTACAGAAAGTCTGCCTAACTACCAATCAAGCACTGCTCTGCTGTATCCAAAGTGAGCAGCTCACCAAACCATAGCAGCTAAGAGGACTCGGAGAGAGACATCTCAGAGAAACATGAGACGAGGAGGAGGCGGCACAAAAACTGCCTGCAAAGAGGCTCGACTGTGCAAGCAGCTCCAGGTGCTACCCAGAGCAACAGAGGGTTTTTTGGCTTTGAATAAAGCATACCCCCGGTAGTGTCAGGGACGTGCGCAAGGCTTCAGTGCTTTGCTGTTGATTAATACTTCAAATAAAACCTGCAACTTCTCTTTCACGTGCAATGTTGGAGCTCACTTCTGATTTCTGTTTCAGAAGTGAATACCAACCCCTACAGAAATAATTTCCATAAGCTTGAACGTAAGACCCCATACCTCCTCCCAAAACCCAGCTCAGTCTGAGTGCCATCTTTTGCTCACTCAGAGCAGCACTGACTTAAACACAAGATCTTATAGCTTCCAGTTACCTAAAATGAAAGTGGCTCTTCCTTATAGTCTCTTTGTATTTGGGTTTTGTGTTTAAAAATCACCCACTTCTTACCTTTTCTTTTGCYCAGGTGTTTCTAGGAAAGATCTGAAAAGATCTAAAAAAAGATCTAAGTAAGATGTAAAATGGTCGTCAGGGGCCACAGACTCTGCTCTTGCCCTGGATTTGACACACCTTGTTCCAAAGCACTAGCAGGGATATCAGACGTCATTCCTCTGATTCACCAGATTGCAATTTCAGAAGTTACTTGGAAAAAAAAAAGTAAACCCTGAAGCACGGTTTGTGGGTTCTCATGTTAAAACATCCAGCACAAATAGCAGACYCTGCTTCAGGTTATATAAACAAAAATGCCTCTGCGTTTGGAAGCCTGTCCTACTTTGTTCCATAGTTTTTTTAAATCTGCCAGCGATGGGGCTGGGCACCAGAGCAGGACTGTCGCCACAAAAATGTGGGTGCAGGAGCCTTCTTGCGAGCGTTCCAAGCCTTAGACAGGCAGTGCTGCTATGSGGGTTGCAAGGGCTTCCGCATTGTCTGTCAGGGAAACGCGTGGTTCGCGTTTTTCACTGCGGTCAGGACTGTCAGAGGCAGAACACTCATGCTATTTGCAGCATCGCTGCTGCTCTGATTTGGCAGTAACTCCTCTCCCAGTTATTTTCCACCCTGAGCTTTTAAAAACAGGCTAATCAGCGTCCTGTGCTGGCATTAGCAAGTCAGGAGTGTTATCAACAGCCCAAGGAGGGTCAGAGTCAGGCCTTGTGAGCAGACTCGAGTGAAGCTGTTTGCTTGCACTGTGTAAAACACCTTGCAAACTAATTTTCCTCCAATGACACGTTAAGCATAAAACCATACAGTGCTCCGAACACTGCTCTAATCTGCTGGTGCAGACTTAAAGCACACACCGAATACTATAGCAAAACATTTGGCGTGAACTGTCCTGCATTTGATTGTAACTCTTATCAGGAGGAAAAATCTGATTTGACAGATTACTGGTCATAACTCCCAAGTAAGACATAAATAGCTGTAATCCTCTGTGCTGTTGGGCAGAGTTCGGGGTTAGTTTCGGCAAAAACAAACCAAGCTGGAATTGAAGTGGGGGGAAAAAAGCTTTGAGACTGGACCTGCCCTCAGCGCAAAGCATATCTTCTTTACTATCTTATTTGTTTTAATATGCACCAATACCTGSACACAGCAGATATCAGCTGAGATAACAGAGAGTTCAATATTTGAGGGCCGGCTTTTCTCACCATAACAACAAATCTGTAAAGAGAGTAAGAGGACACGGATAACTTGGAGCATCCAGCACAGCAGGTGCAGTGTGGTTGGAAGACTGACTTTTGCCAGAATATATTATATGCAGTCGTGGTGCATGATGCAGAACCGGAGTGGATGTCTGAACACAAATATCCTACATACTCTGGGGAGTGTGTGTTGTGCAAAGCATCACCAGAATATACACAGTGCCAGAGAGGCACGTGTTTGCTTCCTCGTCTTCAAGGCAGCTGGGAAAAGAGCTGGTCTGTATTTAATCTTATTGTCCTTTTACAAAATAGTGGAGGTGGTGACCTTTGCATATGGTCATCTGAAACCAGCCTGCTCTCCCCGACTGCATAAACCAGCTCTTGGGGCACAAGTGACTCTTTATATTCACTGGCCTAGAACAGAAAAGCCTCCCTAAAACAAGCTACCCCTTTCTCCCTGCATCTCTGCCACCCTATCAAAATTAGTTAGATGGAGCAGATTTTCTGTYAAAAATCCACGCTGCATTTAATCACATTGAAAAATACCTATGCTGCTTTTTATTTCATGTACTAATACTTCTTCAGTTTGCTTTGACAATCTGCTTATAGAATCTGTTCAATCAGTAATTACATTCAAATTGCATGAATTTATTTGAAAAGCTGCATTCTCCCCATCAGTGTATGAAACCAGTTGAGCTCAAGAAGAATCACCACCAAAACCTACTAGCAGCTACTCTTCAGGATGTTGGTCAGAAGGGTCATGAAACCTTTCCAGTTATGGCTGGAAGGCATAATATGAGTGCTAGTTTTCTGTTAGCTATCAAAGTAAGCCTTACCTTTGTTTTCTAAGCAAGAAGAAACTATTTCTACATATGCAGATTTATATAGAAATACCTACCAATAACACAGAGTAGAGGGATCTCATCTTTAGAATGCCACAGTCTGGGTTCTGGCTAGATAAATCAATGTAACAGTTGAAATAACAAGGCAGTTAATTGATGAGTAATCCCCAAGTGAAACAGAAGGAATATAYATAAGAGTATTTGTTTCTATTGTGGTCTGAGCGTGCCATTTATTCCTTCTACTACACAGACACTAGTGGAAAGAAGTGCAACACCAATGCAAGCAATTTGCCAAAAATGTGCTTAATATAATATTTATATAATCTTATTATGTGCTGTCTGTTGGGAAGGGGGGCTGTGATGGAAGATCCGTTTTTTTTTTTTAGTCAAAGGTTATGGAAAATCTCCGCTATCTGGGACTGAGAAGCAGCACTGACTACAGCTGCACGTACAGAAAACAAGCAGCACAAAAATAGCCAGACAAACACTCCAGCAATGCATGAAACAAGATTCCCCCTTCCAAAGAGCCTGAGAAAGGCCAGGCAAGCTCTTAGGGTCTGACCAGATTTGAGATGAGAATTCCCACTCACCAGGATAAGGCTTCCCAAACATCTGAAGTCTCCAGTCTCGGAGTACCTTAACATGTTCCTATGCTTCAGCACAGAAGTCCACCTCATTTTTTAAGATCTTATAGTCTGGACAAATAAAATAGCTCAGAGAAAGGAAAAGCGAGGTATRGCATGATTACATGAATAATCGTATTAACTTTTGCTTGCCAGTTCACCAGCTGATGTGTTTCAGCCTTTTATTCTTCTCCTGCACACTTACAATTTAYGTGGGTAAAGATTGCAAAATATCTTTAAGAAAAATAGTTGTGTCGACTGGCTCAACCAAATGCAACRCAGTCCTGCCCTTGCCCAAGTCCCAAGGGATTTAACACAGGCCCCAACAGCTTAAACCTTCCAACAAAACTGAGGAACTCGACCACAACCCAGGTAAAATAGTTACAAAAATCTCATTGATTTACCCATCTTTAAGTTATTGTCATCCAGGGATAAAAATTGTTGGCTCACACTAAAATAGGAGAAAATTAAGCTGTSAAAATAACAATTAATGGCACCCATGCCTCCAGTCAAGGCTTGTCACAGCCAAGTTGTTCTGATAAGCCTGATCAGATGTTTCTCTTTCCAAGCAGCTGAAGGCAAGCTGTATTTTTGTGGACTTTTCTGTAGTCTCAGGGTAGAAATACATGCTGGGCAGTAAATCTTGGAAGCCACAAAAGCACATTTAGAACAAAAGATTTTCCAAGGTCCATAAGTGTGGAAATGTTTCCAATTGAACTGTTTTTGAGAAGGGCACAGGACTAAGTCAAACATTTTCCGAATGGATGACCCTGCTTGCTCAGTCTATCTGAGCACAAGCTGGGACCAAATATCCCAGGCAGAAACTTTGCGAGTACTTATCTTGAACTCTTCGCTCCTGCTGAGTCCTCCTCAATGCAAATAAATTATCAAATTTTTTTCCTGTGAATCTGTTCCTAGTTCCGCTTGCCTAATTAACTACACCTCCCTAGCTTGGACAAAAACTCAACAACCTGATCAATGGTTGGCTGCACAGATCTTGAGTGAAACCTAAGATTTCTAGCAATTCTTGCTATTAATACCTGTACTGGTTTATCAGTGATTTAGTGTGTTTTGCTTTTAAGAACACTTAAGTCTTCTGCAAACTTAGTATCCTGCAGTACAGCTTTTCTGGGAGTGCAGCTGGCTGCACAATGCCAAACCGTCTGGGACAAGAAGGGACAAGCCCGATCACCAGCAGACAACGGGAGGAGCGTCGCAGGGGCCGAGGGCTAAGGTTTGTCTTCCCACCTTGAAGWAAAGCTGCGGAGGAGGATAAACATGGTTAAGCAGAGGACAAAAACCACCAAAAGAAAACACAAGAGCCTTGTTTGATCTGCAGCGAGGCTCTGTCCATCAGCCCATGCTGGATTACAGGCTGCCTTTGCAGCTGGTACTCAGGACCTTTTCTTCTGCCAAAAGAGGAGTCGAAATTTCTGGCTGTTACTGAGCTAYGTCTCCCTGGCTGGGAGGGGAGGGGGAGGCACTTTGAACCCTTTTACCTACATTAAGCAGTAAGGAATCCTTGCAGCTGTGTGTTTGTGTTGGGTTTTTGTCATTTTTAAGGCCAAGGACAGCAGGCTGAACTGCTGCAGTGCCCAGCCCCCTCAGCTCCATTTCTGGCCCTGCCTGACTACCTGCTGCTCACATYGCTTCACGCCAGCTGCAAAAAACTCCTTTTTAAACTTTTTTTTTTTTAAGAGAACACAGGGATAAAGTTTCACTAAGCCCAGAAACCGTGACTGTAAGATGTTTCAAGGGGAGAGCAGACGAGACCGAGGTCCTCTCCCCTATCCCAAGGGCTCACAACCGCAGGACATTTCTTACGGAGAAACTCTCTAACAACTCCAGCAAGTGGCCCTTGCGCCAAGCTGGAAGGAGTCATATACCAAAACCAGAGTTAACTAAATCGAGTTTTGAGCTATGTCATCTGTGCCAGGGATAAATGCGCTGCTCCAGAACAGCACTGGTGACATGGTGGCTGTGTGCATGCACCATATCATCCCCCTTCTTCATGCTGTTAACAGGGGGCAACAGAGCTTGCTAACGCAGAAAAGGCCACAGTTACGTAAAGTCCCTTGAGCTTCTTAAGAAGATAAAGCAAATGAGTTATTAATACTTCAGATGAAATCACAGGGAGTTAATAAGGATTATGTACTGTCCAGAAGGTGAACACAGACGACTGCCTGCTCCATACAGCCAAACACTTGCACCTYGGCACCTCCAGAAGCTGTTCAGTTCTCTAAGGGATGCACAAGGAGCTGACGGTTCCCCAAAAGAAAAGAAGGTTGTTCCTTAGCATTACATCAACAGTGAAACATTTTTCTGCCCTACTCAGTTCCTAAAAAATCAGATTTCCAGCGGGGTTTCTGCATGGGTTACCGCTCTCTTTYGATACAGCCTAGGCCTGGAGGAGTGGTGGGAGTTCGGTCTCTTAGTAGCTCAACCCTCGCTCTGAGTCACCTTACACGCACTTCAAGGAAGCGATACCGAGCACCGTACTGACCTCAGCCGCCARTTTCCTCATTACAGGAGGCATCATCATCTGGAGATAAGCGTGCAATACTCCCTGTTTACAAAAAAAACCAACCCTTTCTTTCATGTGGCTTAATTTCTGTAAGTGATTAACATTTAAGAAGYTGCACTTTGTCAACTAAAGGTTTAAAGCATCAGATGATCCCCAGGCAAAGCCAGCATAGTTACAATGCTTATGCTGCCAGTGGGGGTCTGAAACCAGCTGCCCAAACAGCAAACTTAGACTTGATATYGCTTGGAGAGAGCCTGGGAAGCAGAACGAAGATGTGTAGGTAGATSAAAAGACATCCTGCCAAGGTAAAGAAAATTTGCATGTGAATTTTAAGCAAAAACTAAAAAAAAATTCTTAGTTCAGTTGCTTATGTCAACCATTGTCATCTTAAAGGGAAATTATTCTGATTTTTCACTATTAAGCAGTTTTAGACTGATGCTTCTTTAAGCTTCCTCCATTTTCTGTTTGGCCCCTCTTTCATAAGTAGTAGTGTTTCCCCCTCCGAAAACTTGTTTGCCTATCTCTGCAGGCCAAATGCACTCAAGGACAGGTAACAACCCTCTCCTGAGCACAGTGCTGTCTCTCCAGGTACAGGACATGCTTACAGTATGATGAGATAATGACTCCAAAGCTTCTATGCACACCCATTTATTTCATGCCTACCTCAAATGGACAGCCTAATAAAATTACAAAGCTGTTGATGAAGCCAAGCCGCAAAAATAATCAGTCCTTACTTGAACAAGCTACTTGAACACATTTAAATCTCACCACTAGGACAGTATAAGGAACTCGAGGATTGTTGTCACCAAGCTGCCAAATTGTCGTGTACAGCAAGGGCAGGGAAAAGCTCCAGCGCACAGCAAGTGGGTGGCTGTGCCCCGAGTGCACTTACCGGCTGCAAGTGCCCAGGTTTGCTTCACCTGGGACCCCCTCGGCTCACTGAAAGGTGGATCCCAGCCCCGACTTGTTTCCTTAGCTTGCCTGGGGACATTGGTGGGTGTGTGGCTGCTTGGGCCCACTGGGTCTGTGCTGGGGTCACCTGTGGCTCCTGCTTCTCCACTCCACGGAGAAGCTGCACAGCTGCTCCGGAGCTTGGCTAAGCGCCTGTTGCTGACCAAACATCCTTTTCTCTGGAGACTGTTGATCCCTACCTTCTACCAGACTGGCTGTATTCGCATCCAGGTCTGCGAAATGGCTACAGTTGCTCCACCTCCCCTGTTTATTTGAGATTTTTTCTAAAAAAAATTGGCTCATGTTAAAAACAGAACCCCCTGACTACGAAGTGAACGAGTGGCTGACGTCCCAAGGGGGGGAGCCTGCAGCGGCGCTACCGGGGGAAGGGCGGCAGGGCCCGCACCRGCAGCCGCTTCACCTCCGGAGCTGGTGCCCGCTGCGCCCGCGCTGCCCTGCGGMGGGGCCGGGCCGGGCGAGGGCCGAGCTCGGGGGCCGGGCCGCGGGCGGTGCGGGCGCTCCCGCAGCTGCGGCCGGGCGGAGGTGAGCCTCTGCCGCACCAGCCCCTGCCCGCTCCCTGCCCGGCG